>APFE030548318.1:115685-183796 GCA_000404065.3 Pinus taeda
AAGAATTGTTCATTTGTGTAATGTAAAGGAGGTTGCCCCCTCGAAGAGGCTGAATTCTAAGGCGTTGATCTCTCTTTTCTATATTTTTGTGAGTTGGTTTCATAACAGTTCCTTATCGGTGATTTCTCCCGATAATGACCCGTCGGTCTGGCATGCTTTATCTGTGTATTCGGTAAATTGATTCACTTCGATTCATGTCTCTTCACCGACCTAGCTCGTACTTTCAACTTCTTCAAAGGATATTGATTGTGGCAAGGGGGCATGATCATGAGATCACTGAGTTGGAGAAGTACATGTTCAATTTCTTGATTCTCACTGTTTGGTTACTTTTCATTAGAATTTACAACTTCTAGCTAATTTCTTCAATCTTCTTCATTATGCCAAACAATGGGTATGCCTGAATAATGTTGCGATGATTGCCGAAGGAATTCTCTCATTGTGGGAATTGTTATGGATGTAGTTGGAATTCGTCGAATGGTGGGACCAGAGTCATCTATTTTTGTTGTGTCTAGTTGCCCTCTAAGACTTACAAGTACACCATTTTTTGGAGCAAGCGGTGCAATGCCTCTAAACTGATTCGAGGAGTCCCGTGAATCTTTGCTCACATGTTCACGATTTTGAATTCTCATTCTATTTTATTATTCTTTTATTTGTTCCTGACATTTTTTTTGTTTTCCCTTTTTTATTTTTTGGATGTCAGTTGACTGCTTGTATTTTCAATTATAAGTGTGTTTATTGCTTTCTTGTTGATTTCTAGCAGTCGATTGTCTTCCTTCCATATTTATATCTATCAACTACTTCTCAAACTTTACTTCTTCCTTTTTCTTTTCTTTATATCTCACGACTTGTTACCCCCCCCCCCCCCCTCATACCGACCCAACTTAGTGTCAGTGAGTGAGGGAGTACACACAGGTCATGCTTATTTGCTTGATAAGTATTCCCAAGCTTTTCTTGTGTCTTTGCAATGGGTGTCTAAGAAGTTATATGAATCAGTTTGTTGCTTCCACTAGTCGATATTGGTTAGAGTATGCAATAGGGGTCCGTATTCGATGATATGGCCCGCACCCTTATCAAGGAGAAACTTATGTAAAAAGGTGGGAATCGAGTAAAATAAGTTGTTGTGCGTATCATTAAAAAATTTGTCTTTGAAATAGTCTATAGAATTTCATTCTTCTATTGCTTGTTCTTCACAAAAATCATCTAGAATCAACTCGACCCACTCGTGCAGATTCGTTTGACCTCCCTTTGAGAGTTTTAGTGAAATTCGCACGTCAAATTCACTTTTTGGTTTTTTCATGAGCAACTTGATTGAGGAACTTCTTTATTTCTTTTGGGGCACCTTCAATGAACCACTCTTTCACTTCTGTAAAGAAATTGGTTCTCACTTCTTCCAAAGACAGTTGATTTCTTCGTGCATAGTTCTTCAGGTTGTTAGTGTCAGCCTTTGAAGCCTTCCATCAGTGATCAAATATGCTCTTGCAAAGTGGTCTCAGGGTGTCAAAGTCAAATTTTGTCATTTTAGTGAGTCTTCTTGTAAAATTTGGTCACTAGGTATTAGGTCTAGGGTTGTTTTCACTCCTTCCAAAGTTTTCCAAGTGTCTCACCATTTGGCTGAGTGTACCATCATTCAAAGAGTTGTAATCATCATTTCATGTTCCAATGGGTCATTTTACACCTTGTTCGTGCTTCAGTTGTACTTGGATAAGGCCCATTTCCCTCTCCTAGGGTTTTGAAGGTAATTTTTCTTGGATGGCCAAATGATCAACAAAAATTGTGCCTTGATGTTCATACACCTTCCCCTATCCCTAATATACCTTATTAAACACTTCCCAACATTCATATCCCACAAATTCATCATTTTCCCACAAACCCTAGCTTATTGCTACAATTTGACAATTTTCTAGGCTAGGCCTATGTTTTTCCCTTTTGGACCCCTTCCCCTCACTCAATATTTGAAATTCCACTTTCCCCTGATTCCTAACATCACTCCCTACTTCCTAAAATTTTCTCAAGAATTTAGAAGCCCCTCATCCCCTTCATTTCCCTTCATTTCTACAAATCCCCTGTTCCACATATCGGGATAGGTTTTCTTCAAACTATGTTTCTAAGCAAAAAAAGATGCATTTGAAAAAAGTGAGAGAGGTTGTTGTCCATCATTGACCCAAGAAGAAAAACATCTTTAATTTTTTACACAGGTTTCATGGTTTGGGAGAAATGTCGAAAACATCATTAACCTCAGGAGAGTTGTTGCACCTCTGGAGTGACCTTGGTAAAATCAATTTTTCAACTAGCTGGGATGTTCAAATGACTTGCTTGATGATTTAAATGATATCTAGACAGAGATATATTTCCAATGAGATATCATGAGCTCAGTTTAGAGTTGAGGAAGACTTTCAAAAGTTGACTACAACAGCACTCTGCATTTAGCAGCGTCATTTTGCACATTTTGACCAGTCTTGGGAGATTTTACTTTTGACAAGGAAAATGAACTCCAAATTGAAAAATTCAAGTTGTGTTGGAAAGTAGACTTAATACGATTTCCAATGAGCTATCACACATCCAATTTGGACATCGGGAAGCCTTCCAGAAGTGGCCTAGAAAAAGTGTTGCGCATCAGGGTCAAGGCGTTGCACATCAGGCAAATTTTTGCCAATTTTGCCCAAAAACTCAGAATTTCCCCCAGTTTGACTATCAGTTGACTTTTTCTCTTCTCCTTCATAAATTTGTGAAGGTAAATGATGTAATATGGTGTAAATATGATGAAAAATGACTTGAGGGGGTAGATGCATCAGTTAGAGGTGGTTTGAGGTTGAATGAATTAGTTTCCATAGTTTTAGAGGCAAGTTGTTACACTACCTATTTTCTAGTTCCTAGTTTAGATGTTGTTGAAATAGCTCCTTGACTCATGGATTCGACCCCTGATGGCTAGCATAGGTGGTTTGAAGCCTATATTATGTACTTTTTTAGTCACTTGTAAAGGTTGGACTCTTGTGGATGCATTGAGCACTATTGTACATCACTTCTGCAGTTTGGCAAGGAAATTAACCAGGGTTTTGCAGCATTTTGTGGGATGCTTGTGGTAATGTGAAGATAAGTGACCCTCGAGATTTAGAGTCCAAGGTCTCTAACTATTCAAATTTCTCTATTTACATAATTTACAAATTTTCACCTAATCCTTTGTCAAACATCATAAGGTGTGGATAGTGATTCTCAGACACACATATGAATTTGTATGTAACTTAATTATCATATGTACATTGTAAGTCAAGTAGTGCCACCCACACACATCACATGTGGAAGGATATGTAGTGCCTCAAGAAATGTGATATTTTCAGATCGTATGTTGTGCTCTTTTTTGTATCCCACTTGATATCACTCATATAACTTTGTTTAATATAAATGGTGTGTTTGACCAAATTTATCCATTTTTGGGCATCATTAATGCATGTAATTTTTTATTACTTTTATTTTCTCAAACCAAAATAACCCTATATAAAAAATATTTTTTTAATGTACTCACCAAACCCTTTTTTAATTAAAAAACCATTTTAAATTTTAATCTTAATATCATGTTATTAGGAACTATCATTTAAAAAAAATATAAACTCAAAAAGTATGTCATCATTTAAAAAAATAAATGTATATCCATAATTAACGACTTAGGGACTTTCGTGATTTTGAGTTAGCATCTAATATTGAATTTTGGACCCATTTCACTTAGTGCCAATAACTAATTACAACTAAGACCATACATCTCTTATTTAAAGAGGGAAACGATGTTCGTTTTTCAAATCATTTTTGGCTTTGAATTTCTCCAAGTTGTAGTTTAACCAACCTCTAAAAAATTGATTGTTAGCATACTTATCATTACAAGTTGCTTCTCCACATCTCATGAAGACAATGGAACATGCTTCCTCTCTTAATTTGAGGAATATTATTCATGCCTCCTTTTCTATGTTCCAAAGGGATTAATTAGTGGGAGAGGAGTTTCCTCCTAAAGTGCAATAGCCATAACGACTTCTCCACCGCTCCTAGGCAATGGAGTAGTTGTGGCAATTGGAGGAGCATGTATTAAGTATTAAGTATTAAGGAGTTTTAATTAGATCTATTTAATGGTTGTACAACTTTGAGTCTTTTTGTTAATATGGCTTCTGAGTTTTACCTAATAGAGCTAGAGATGACATTGCATTCAAGAAGGAGGACTTTACATGACCATGCTCAATGAAAAGTTTATGCTAAAAGGAAACATGTTTGTAGTATAGGGATTAGTACATACTTTAATCATCTTATTTCAACACAATGTGGTTAGGAAAACCTTGCTTGATTCCACCTAAATACATATTTTAGTGAAGATAATAAAAGCATAATAATTTTGAAATCTAAAAATGCGACTATACTCATTAAATTGCATATAACAATTAATGTCATAAAACCCCAATATTATATAAGAAGATAAAACAATTTTATCCATCACCAAAATTAACATTAATAAATTTCTATAAAAATATTAAAGTTGAATTTATATATTTTTGTAAATAATTCATTACTATCTAAAGAGCATAACTCTTTACAAACAATTTATTTTTATTTTTCAAAATATTAAACTTCAACATTTAATATCTATCTATATAATATATAAAAAAAAAAAAAAAAAACACTTTTTATTTTATTTTATAATAAAAACACCAAATTAATTATTTAGACATCACATATATCACCTACTTTTTTCAACTTCCACCACCAAATCAAACTTCCCTCTCATAACCCGTAACCTATATTACTTTATCTAAATCTGTCTAGAAACCATAACTCATCCACTTCCTCAACTCCCACTACCAAATCAAACCTTCCATTACCAAACCAAATTGCTTTATCTAACAACACTCTATCATTATGCCTTATTTTTAAATATAAACATATTCGTATTTAGCAAAGTTTGTCTTTGTCCTATTCAAAGTCCATGCCTACTTGGTATTAAAGTGACCATTACATTACTGGCACCGACAAAATATTGAAGGTCCATGTCAATTTTTGTCGATGTCATTCCTATAATGTCCACTTCATACAGCGTTACTTAAAATTAAGTGTTTTGTTAGTTGAATTTGAGTGATGGAAAATGAATGGTTTTGGGGGGGTTAAGTTTCAATTTTAGTAAAAAGATAGGTTGGCTTTTTATGATAAGGTTGGAAGAGTAGGTACTCCAAAATAAAACCCATTCCAATAAAATCAAGATATCTAACCTTTTAGACCATCATAAAATATTGATATATTTAATTGATTAATTATTAAAAATACTTTAATATTATATAAAGTGGTTAAACACATTTTATTATTGAATATATTTTTAATATTATTAATAATTATTGAAAAAATGTAATTATAAATTTATAAATATTTTTTTGTAACTGGTGTAAGTAGATTTTTATTAACAAAAATATATTACATTGAGTTCATATCGAGATTAAACAACTTTTGAGAAATCTAGAGACATGGGAGTGAATTCCTCCTCATGACAACATATAACAATGGAGCATTTGCTACAAACCAAGACAATAGCATAAAAAACTAACATGTTCAGACCATATCTCTTACACCCAAGAGCCAGGGAACGCCCATACATCATAAATTCATTTGTCTAAAAACCATTCGGTAGATAGAAAGGAAACCAAAAAACATAGTCCTTACAACCGCGAGCCAGAGCCATATAACCACAACCAAGTAGCAAATGGAAGTATGATCGACAAACATTCTGCCAAAGTACCACACGACACAAAACTACAAAGATATACTTGTAACCCAAAAAGAAATATGATTACATGATATACCAATTTCGCACCAACCACGAGCAACACAATCTTCCCATTAACATCAACTGCTTACATTGGGCTCTAAGGACTGAAGAGCATGACAAAATAAAAGCCATTCTAGGTGGCCGGGGACTTAATAACCCAGGAGTGAAGAACAATGATGTGGAAACTTATAAGCTCCATACCAATTTGCATTAGAAAGATCAACTCAACACACTTTAGCTGACTATTCGGAAAGAGCCGAAATGCAGGTATAGACGCGAGCGCATCAAGAAACCCAATCTCTGCAACATGCAAAAGAGAAACCAAGAGCAACAACTTCAAATGAGCTCGATTGAAGGAGGCCGAGGAGAAAACATCACCTCCATTCTCACGTTACATGTACCTCTGCCACCCCACAACCTTAACTCCACATTTATAATGACGAGACCTCTTATCTGTGTCTCAACGCCCCGCAACGGTACTCTACCATGCCATAACCAAATCGAGACATTTGTGAATTGGGAATGACTTACAAGGCACCCCTAATTCCACCCTCATTAACTATTACTTTTAAAATTAAGATGAAAGTTACATTTTTATTTATCATAGATTGTAAGATGACCGTGATTTTCAACATAAAAAGAGCCAAGTGAAAAAATATTTTTTCCTTATTATTTTAAAAGTTGAAAGCACAAATGCATCTTTGATTTACTATGTAAAAGTTTCTTAAAGAATGGGAAAATCTATCATAATTTAAGTGTCAAACTAGCACTAAGGACGACCATGAATCGTTGCTATTGGCAGGAATGTAGGATAACTCATTATTGTTATTCAAAGAAAACCACACTACCTAAAATGACCAAATAATAGTCTGTAAGAAGACATACTTTCACTCATACCATATACTTATTAGTCTTTGCTAAATACCTCTGAATTTTGTAGTATTAACCCAACTTTAAATGGTTAACCTATTTTCTTAAATAAAAAGAAAAACCATTAATATGTAAAAATAATTAATTTGCTTTTCAGTCTTTTTAATTAAAAAAACTTGTTTTAAATATTTTTTTAATATGGATTTGTCGTTGTAAATCGAACGACATTTCCGGAGAATAACGGGTCCTCCGCAGCTAGTGGAATTTGGATTTTTCGGGATTTGTCATAACTTCAGAAGATAGATCACGCATGAAAGCGCGTGATGGCAACTTCACGAGAAGTTTGAAATTCATGGAAAACTGGTTTTAATTAATCCAAATATAATTTAAAAAATTATAATAAAATAGAATACGCGAGAAAAAAAAAAAGTCAGATGAAAATTTTTCTTTCCCAAAAGTGAGAAACTATACCCTACCCTGCAAATTTCATATCAAAATCAGAAAATAAAACAAAATTAATGAATAAAATGAATACCGGCGGAAAAATGATCAGTTGAAATTTGTTGCTCCCGGAAAAGTTAGAAATTAAGCCTAGCCCGCCGATGCTGTTGAAAGACCCTGGGCTTCCGAAAAATGGAATGCAGCAGGCTCTATTTATGGACAATCAAGCCTTTTTAAAGAGTTCCGCAAAATTGATAGCGTTGCACCCAAGCTGGTAATGATAAGGACTGTTTACTAATATAAAGTTCTTCTTAATCTGGTTAAGGAACTTGAAAATCTTGTTTATGTTTAATTAAAAAATAAAAGATATAAAGGATTGAAAATTAAATAATTGTATAAATATATTAATATTTTATTTTTGTTCAATAGTGAGAAAATTTGTAAGTGATAAATAATTAGATTTTTCTTTAATTAGCAAATTTTGCAGATGAAAAAATAGTTTTTCTCTGGTCAAATTTTAATACAGATGGCAAAAACTAGATCTTCGATCTTTGCTTCATGTTAAGATCAGTATTTAAAATAAATCTATACTGATATATTTTACATTCTTCCTCACATGATATCCTACCCTGCATGATGTTGAAACCCTGGACTTAGAAAATGGATGCAGCCAGGCTCTATTTGACATTCAAGCCTTTTAAAGATGTTTTCCTGCATGATGTTGAAACCCTGGGCTTAGAAAATGGATGCAGCCAGGCTCTATTTGACATTCAAGCCTTTTAAAGATGTTTCCAGACTTGATTCCCTTACCAGGCATGATGTTGAAACCCTGGACTTCGAAAATGGATGCAGCTAGGTTCTATTTTATATTCAAGTTTTTTAAAGATGTTTCTAAACTTGATTGGTTGAAACTGGTAATATAACCTTATCAAGTGTTAGTCATTAAAATTTGAAATTTTATTTAAATTAACTAAAAAAATAACTATACAAAACATTTAAATTACATCTTTATGCTCTACTCTGCTTTAATTATCAATATTTAAAATAAATATACACTGATATATTCTAATTTCTTCCTCTCGTGAAAAAGCTAAGAATCGCAATTGAGATATTGCTAGGGCTGCAAAATCGAACCGTGATCGTGGAGAATGCAATGACTAAATAATTCCTTTTAGGTTTCCGTTGAATTCTTTAACTGTACATCACCAAATAATTCACAAATCCAGTCTGTTTTGTATTTAAGTCTTCATATACCTCCGCTGTCTCGCGGTCTATTCACGAATCCAGCTCCCTATTTCTGGGCATGGCCTCCTCTGTCGAGGTCTTTTATGTAACATCGCTTCTTCCTGAAGCCGAACTATTTTTCTTTCTCCAGAATATACTATTATAGCTTTTCTTCTGAAAAAAAAAAAGTTTCATGCGATTCACCTGAATTTGCTAATCATATAATAAGATAAATTTCCTTCGCTGCAAAATTTGTCTCTGAGCTATTCAAAGCTGATTCCTGCCATTACAGAAACGGCATTTTATTTGCAGTGAGATAAATCCAAATACTGAGTCAAGAATCCACAAAAACTAATCCAGGGTTAGCTAAGCAAAAGATTTAATTCCTAAAATTTTGTTACATGTTACAATTTTTAGCATTTCCTTCGTAGCAAATTTTGTCTCTGAGCTATTATAGAAACGGCGTTGTATTTGCAGTTAGATAAATCCAAATACTAAGTCAAGAATCCACAAATACTATTCCAGGTTAGCTAAGCAAAAGATTTAATTCCTAAAATTTTGTTACAGGTTACAATTTTTAGCATTTCCTTCGTAGCAAATTTTGTCTGTGAGCTATTACAGAAACGGCATTGTATTTGCCGTTAGATAAATCCAAATACTAGCTCCAGTATCCTCAAAAAACTAATGCAGGGTTAGCGAAGCAAAATATTTTATTCCTAAAACTTTGTTGCAGATTCCAATTTCAAGCATTTTAATATATGCTATGAGATTCGAATCATAAAATGAGTCTCGACCATAAGCATATAAGACTGGTACGGTACTCAAGAAATGTACTCTCATATATATAAAAATATTCACAAGGCATTTTATATGAATTTTCTGGCAGACTCTTGGAATCGTTGAGGGTCTATTTTACCAATATTAGATTTTATTTAGACAAAATATTTTTTTTAGAAGAAAAACCATGATTTTCTATATTAAGATAATATAAAGAACAAATTACATAGAAAGATCCAGTATAGTAGACATATAACAGAAGATCCATATTTCCCTGATGATCCAGATATAGGAGCCATATTGTTCAAAATCATTACAGGAGGTTCGATCTGTGCAAGACTCAGATCCCAAAAAGACTAGGTTTGTAAAAAAAAAACATGATTTTTACAAAAAAGATCCATATAAGGGTATAATCAAAACATATGAGAGGGGTTGTTCAGCCCGTGAGATCGTGATTGGCCTTGATGCTGATCAGAAGAGATGACACAGGCATTCTAGAATTCTGAAAGATAGTTTCATTCCTCCATTTCCATAGGAGCCAGCATGCAAGAACAAATAAAGAGCGCCAAGATGCAATCTGTCCACTCCACCATGTGAAGTCGTCCTGTACAGAGGAAAAAATGTGGTGAGGAAAACCAAAGGATATGGAGAGATCATACCAGATAAGAAGAGAAGAGGGGCATTGAAAAAGCATATGTAGATTTGACTCAGCGGCATTCTGACACATGGCGCAACGACCCGGACCCTGCCACCCTTTTCTTTGAAGCACCTCCCATGTGAGATTCATGTTCCAGAAAACTAACCACGAAAAAAGGATCATTTTTAGCGAGCAGGAGACCTTCCATAAAGGCATCGGAAAGATCACTTGAGTAGAGATGGCAGAACCCTTGGATAAAGCTGCATATAGATCCTTTACACGGATTGGTAAAGGAGAGCGGGGGAGAGCCCATGCCAGAACATCCTTTGAGCCTGTACGATGAATCGCTAAACCCGATAGTGTTTGAAATGTAGATCTCCAAAGAGGATAAAGGGAGGGAGGTAAGTGAAGATCCGTTTCATCGTTCCAAACAGGGGAGGAATGAGACTAGGATTTTATCAATTTGTCCCATGTGAAAATGCCTTTTGTGTGAAGAAAGGAAACCAGAGGGGGGGGGGATAGGAGAAGCCAAAACGTTTATTATGGTGTCAAAACTAATAAGGATGCAAGAGCCTGAGAAGATCTTCCATCGTAAGTTTTCCATAAAAAAGGGTTGTATTTTCCTGAAGCTCAGCCAGATGGCAGAACCCCTTTTTATCCCCAAAGAATTCCTTCTATACCAATACTCCATACCTCTTCCTTTTAAGTATTTCCTGTTTATGAGCTTGCTCCACGGGCCCTCACCAAAGATGCCCCTATGAAGAGTTTTACAGAGTAGAGCATTCTCGAAAGATCTCATGTGCAAAAGACCCCAACCACCTGCTTTTCTCGATCTAGAAATAGCATCCATCTTAACCAAATGGATCTTTGAATGATAGGATTTCCCTCCCCATAAGAAATTTGCGGCTAGAGAGCACATTTTTTTAATAATAGAAGCAGGGAGAAGATAGAGATGGGCCCAGTAGACCGCCAACTGAGATAAAACAGCCTGTACCAAAATAAATCTGCCTGCTAGAGAAAGGAGTCTCGATTCCCATCCGGAAATCCTGTTGTAGAAACGATCGACAAGCCATAGCCACTCCTGTTTTTTGTTCCCTTTAGCCTTCAAATTGAACCCCAGATATTTAATGTTGTTCCTGATCGAATCTTGGCCAATGCCAAGCATTGCTGCAATCCACAAAACAAGCTCCATATTTGATTCGTTATGATACAACTTTGATTTTTCCTTATTCATAAGGATTCCAGAGGCAGATTGAAATTTATGTAAGATGTTGTTTAGACATATCCAGGATGCTTTGCAAATCATAGCAAAAATAAGAATATCATCGACAAACAGATTGTGGGATAGGAAGATATCCTTACAGATTTTGACCGGCCTGCATCGTCTTTCTGTAACTGCCTTGTTGATCTGCAAGCTGAGGGAGTTCATAACCAGAATAAAAAGCAGAGGGGAGAGAGGACAGCCCTGACGGAGTCCCCTCTCGGCTTTAAAAAAGGAAGACGGAATTCCATTTATAATGACAGAATAATGAACGTTTTCTACGCACACCATTATCTATTCAATACCTTTTGTTCTAAAACCAACTTTTGCCAACAAAATTCTAAGAAGACCCCAGTCAACACAATCGTAAGCCTTTCTCAGGTCAATCTTGAGAATAGCCGCCTCGATGTTGTTTTTCAGCATAGAAAAAAGGCATTCCTGTGTCATAGCGATGGCATCCCAGATATTCCGGTCTTTTAAAAACGGGCGTTGATCCCTAGTGATGAAGATGTTGAGAACAGGCTTTATCCTCTTAGCAATAATTTTTGATATGATCTTAAATAGAGTGTTGCATAGAGAAATAGGTCTGTAGTCCTGAAAGGAATCAGATCTATGTTTTTTGGGGATAAGAGCAATAAATGTGGAAGATAAAGCGCTGTGAATATTTCCCGACATACGGGAAGCTTCCACCATTCTCAGCAGATCCATTTTAAACATGTCATAGAAATGCAGGAAGAACTCGATAGGCCAGCCGTCAGGCCCAGGACTCTTGTCCTTTTTAAAAGACTTTATAGCAACACGGAGCTCATCCTCCGTGACTGGTTTTATAAAATTTTCATAAGCATCCTCATCAAACATTTCAGGCATCAAGTCCACCACCCATAACATATCATTAATGTTGCTTTGGTTCCTTTTATATTGATTTTGAAAGAACCTTGTTGCTTCATCAGCAATATCATTTTGTGAGTATAGGAAACCTCCCCTGCCATCTTCGATCTTCCAAATAGAATTCTTCCTTCTTCTAGCATTTGCATAGTTATGAAAAAACTTCGTGTTTCTATCCCCCTCCTTTACCCAGAGTGCTCTGCTTTTTAGCCTCCAAGAGGCCTCTTCCTTGAGCAGCAGAATTTGCTTCCTTTTTTCCAAATCCCTGATATGGTTCTTTACCTCTTTTAATTATTTCTTTATAGATCACACACAATTTCAAGATAGCAATGTTGTGAGGAAATAATATTTTTTTTCATTTTCAATAGATAGATAGAAAGAAAGAAATTATTTTAACGGCTATGAGGCTAAAGATAGCCTATGGGACAGATTAAAGATAGCTTATGGGACAGATTGCTTTTTCATTAGCTTGATGTATTCGGCCATTTTTCTATGAAACTTCAAAATAAATGCTCATAGCTTCTAGACAAACCCCTTGCTAAATAGTACTTATTCAAAAACTTTTTTTAAGAATTCCTCTTCCATAGATTTATATTAATTTTGCACGCGAAGTGCATGGTTCACCGGCGGGGTTGGCGGCTGACTCGCTCGCCACTCAGGTTCGATCCACAATTTGTGATGCTGTTGTGCAGCAATATGTGTATTTGTTGGATGTGATTGATGCGACATATATATATGTAAAATATTTGTACAGATGGCCTAATATATTGATTCTGCAAGGGGACTGGCCCCCCCTTTTAAAAAGATTTATATTGATTTTATCATAACTTGCAATATGTGTATTTGTTGGATGTGATTGATGCGACATATATATATGTAAAATATTTGTACAGATGACCTAATATATTGATTCTGCAAGGGGACTGGCCCCCCTTTTAAAAATATTTATATTGATTTTATCATAACTTTTCATAACGTGTATAAATCTAAATCACATATAAATGGCAAACCACATTTTGTAATAATGTTTTTCATATAATAAAGAGATTGACAATTATAAATTATGATAAATCTCAAATAAATTTTTTATTCATTTTTAATTATTAATTATATATTTGTTTTAATTTTCATTAAAATAATATCAAAAAAATAAATTAATATAACTTTCTAAATTTAATTAATGTACGTAATATGTTATTATTATGGAAACGCAATTGAATGATAATGAGTAGAACTACTATAGCTATATAAATTAAATAATTAGTAAATGCCCATCATTAATCCATGATAAGCATCAAAACACTTCATCTTATATCTCATTTATAAATATAATAAAATCATAAATTACTAATTACAACTTTTATTTAAAATTATAATCATTAATAATAATAATAATAATAATAAAATTAATATATAAGTTAAATATATATAACAATATTCTTAACCATAGAGATTCGCGGTTTTTTCATTATCCAGATTCTTAACTTATAAATAGGATTTGTTATAATACCATGTGCTAATATAAGGCTTTATAAATACTACATGCCCAAAAAAATATAACTCATTTCATATGAGACTTGTTCATATTAATCTTTTTAATGAATTTAATTAAAAAGGTAAAAAATGCATAACTACTTTGGAAATAAATCTTAGCTTTTGATTTTTGTATGCTAATAAGAATATTTTAGAATATTCTATGGAGGTTAGATGTATGCCATCCACCTAATAATAAAGGATAATTAAATTAAAAATATAGAAGCCATATTCCAAAACAAGCATGCCTATTGACATAATCCTGTCAATTTTTTTGTTTTTCCACAAGTGGTAAAACCTATCATAACTCAGTGGTCAAACCAACAATGAGGACAACCATCTCTAGTTGTTATCTCCTCACCTTATTCGAGAAAACTATGAGGCAACCATCTCTCTTTTGTTATCTCATCACCCTATTCCAGGAAAACTACGCCACCTTAAATAACCCGCTCGAGGTCCATAAGGGGGCAGGTTTTCACTCTTGCCACGTGCCTCTGGATCTTGGGTCGTTAACCTGTTTCCTTAGGTCGGAGGAAGACATAATCCTATTATTAAGACACAAACTTGAAAAAGCAAAACAAGTTATATTTTTAGATTGATAAAAAAATAAGTTATTTATTTAAAAAAATTAATAATAAATATTACAAATATATAAATGGTTAAAATAAAATTATAGATTTTTTATTTTTTATTTTTACTTAAAATAGATTAATGATTAAATTTATTGATATTCTAATGGAGGTAGATTTAATATAAACTCTATTAACTTAGAAATGTATCAATCAAAATTTCTCTGGACACAAAACTTTTTTTTAGTATATTAGGTTAAGCAAATGTTTACACTAGAGAATTTGATTCTTCTCAATTACTTTGATAAATTGAAATAATAAGCTATTTATATTTATAGAAATCTCGAGTGCTCTTCTAACTAAGAATTTTTTTTTAATTTTTATTAAATTTTGATAACATATAATAACATAACTATGTGTTGCCCATTTATTTTCACATAGTTTTACAATGTGAAAAATACCAAGCACATATTTATGTAATTATACCTGGCTCCGATGGACATTCACTTAGAAAATTAGTTTATTATAAATATATCATTTCTACGTGTTTATTGATTAAATTTAAATATTAAGTTTATTAATTTTATATGTTTTTTAATTTAAATTTAAATTTATATGCTTATTTTATATGTAATATAATAGTTATGAATATAAAACATACTTAATTTATGTAATAAGATGTATCTTAATTTATAATTATTATTTTATTTTATATACTTTTTCTCTAAGATATATATTTTTAATTTTAACTATATGTTTATTTATATTTTTTTAATGGTTCGATTATTTATTATGAATATTATAGTTATGATATGAATATATATATATTTTTTTAATTGAAGCTGAAAATATATTTGTTATTGTTATTATTATTTTAATTTGAACTCAAAATATATTTAATTTCATCAAATCTCTATTGGGAGACAAAGTTATACAATCATTACAAATTTGTGTTAGTACCCAAAGTTGTTCGCTGCACTATGCTAGACAAAACTATAACATGTAAACCAAAATTGCTCATGCAGTACATTAAAGTACTAGACAAAACTATAACATGTAAACCAAAATTGCTGATGCATTACATTAAAGTACTAGACAAAACTATAACATGTAAACCAAAATTACTCATGCATTACATTAAAGTACTACCGCTAACTTGTAAATTCTCCAAGAGACTCCAAAAGATACTCACAAAAAACAAACATGTACATAACATGGACACAACTTATTTAGCCAATTCATTGGGGGACAAGCCCTAAAACCGAGTGAACAACATTATCTACTTGATGATTAAGGCACTTAGAGCAATGGACACATTTACTACCAAAGTTGGCCACTTCTAGATTGACCTTGAGGTTAAGATCCTCCAACATCCCTTGTAGTTGAGTGGACTCGTCTTCCTTGCAAATTACCCTCACATGTAATATGATGATGGCTTCCGCAATTGTGGTGGAGGAACTAGCACTGAGTTGTTGTTTTTTACAATTTGTTTTATTTTATGATGCATGGAGGTGAAAATGTCCTCGAGACCCTAAAAGACGATGCCACGAAACATCTTTCACAGAATCCATAATGAGCCCACACTGCTTACTTCCTAAGCAAGAACCTTGAGTGGCTACATGAGGGTGCCACACCTATAGATCAAAGGCTTTTCCAAATCAAGGGAGGGTGACATGTAGCCCCTCCACACATAAGATAAATAAGAAAATCCTACCAAGGAAACCAAATAGGATAGAGAGTCCCACCTTGGTGCTTTGAAAGACACACTAGAGGAGTAGGGTCCAAATTATTGATGAAGATGGGCTATGAAGGTAAAGGGTTAACAAACATGCACAAGGCATAGTTGAGCCAATTGTTGTTGAGGAAAGGCCTAGGTATTTGGGTCTTGGTTATGGACAACATGATGGAGAATGCTCCAAAGCCAAGGAAGCACATGAAGGTGCAAGAAGGAATTTCATTACATGTTCATTACCTCAAGCTTGTGAAGTTTGTGTTCATGAGGAATGCAAAAGTTTTATACCCACTTTGCAAGAAGATGCTCATAAGTATACAACTAGTGGAAATGGAAAACAAGAGGACGTTGAAAGCTCTAAGGTCCACGCTTGAGCAAGAGGCTCATGATTAGCCTTCATTCTAAAATCATGACATGACCAACATGTTAATACTGGAGGATGATGGAATCAAGAAGCGAAAGTGGACAAAAATGCCAAAAAAAATTGCAGCCATTGTAGACCATTTGATGTGTTGACGCTAAGAAGCGAAAGAGATGGCAAATGCATTCTTCCAGATGTGGAATTTGGAACCGTGGAGGTAAAAGAATGGTCATTTCTTTTCTTGTTATTACTGATATCAGAACTCATTGTTGTAGTTCACTCATATGGGCTTAACTTGGAAAAGTGGTTTCCAAGGAGAAGCTTGCATCGAATGCATGTGTTGCAAAGGAGGAACATGATTCTCAGTGGGAAGGCCATCAATCAGCTTTCCAAGCACCGAGGGATCGCTTTGGTACAATAGGGTGTTTAATCAGCAAGAAGCCAGCAAGTGTTGGATTGGGTTAGCAACAAAAGGAAAACATTGGTTGAAGTGCCAAGCCATTTGCAAGGCAAGGCATGTCAGTGAACCCAAGTGGTTGTCATGGAAATTTTTCCAGGTAGAATTAATTGATAAAACTTGCGAAGGAGAAGAGTATTCAAGTATCATCAGATAACCAACTTTTGTGGGTCAAAAATCCTATTAGTGGGAAGGAGTGATCGAAATCTAGATTAGGGGCAAAAATTTGCTCAAAAATAAAAGTTCTCAGAATCATTCAAAACCTAAACAAATGCGTCCGTCTTGGCAATATGATCCCAGCGCAACTCGTTTCACTCAAAACGGAGTTCGTATGAGAAAGATAGAGACTTCTGTCCGCTTTGTTAGACAGCAAAATTTTGGGTACATGTTGACTGGGATGTTGACTAGGCATTCGTACAACCCAGTCAGTAAAAAGAATATTCCATGAATATTCCTTGGACCATTCCCGGAATATTCCCACAAGTGGCTCAATAAGATTGTGACAAGTGTTGGCATATTATTGGTCAAGTGCATTTGAGGTGGACCAATGAGAGGTTGACACGTGGCAAGCTCGGAGGCTGCCATGTGTCCTCTCAAAGGCCGGGTAAAATTTTATTTAGGAGGCTAGTGGAGTTGAACCCACAACCTCACCCACATAAGCCCCACGCTTAACCACTATGCCACAACCATTGAACTTAACTTATATGTGGTGGAAGGTCTATGTGATGGGAGGTCTATTTAAAGTTTATGTGTCGACGACTTTGGGGGAGGAGAGGGCCAACCCTGTGGGCCAGCGCCCTCCGCATATGACCAACACCTCAAAACCAGGAGCCAGTGCTTAATGCTAACCGCACGCTTAATGCGCTAAGTGGAGTTTTATGCTAATTAAACCATGTTTATCCCATTAATTAAGCGCAGATTAACTTGGCGGCAGTTTGGCAAGTTCGACAAATCCGACATTGCTCCATTTTTGGTGGGGTTAACTAGAGTTTCTCTAGATTTGGTGGAGTTTTCATAGAGAAAACTGAAGAGGCCATAACTTTTACAATTTTCGACCAATTTTGGCTCAGAAAGATTCATTCTTAGATGATTTAGGTGCTCTGAACACAATGAAATAGGTTGTAGAGGCAGAAAGACACTTATGTACGTGATTTTGCTATGTTGAATTTTAAGGAAGCCCAGGGCCACCAGGAGAGGAGGTCAAGCCTAAATCAGCTGAAGTCCAATTGCAAAGCTTGGATAATCATTTTTGGGTCTTCTGAATCCAATCGAGTAGGTTGGAAAGCCATTGGAGCATTGTAGGTGCATGTAATTAGAGAATTGACCATTAATCCAAAGAGGGCTTAGCCATTGAAGTAGGTCTAAGGAGATGCAGCCCAGGAGGGGTGAACTCCTTTATCAATTTTGTGTTATGAGTTTCTGTGTTTTACTTCTCTGCAATTTACTTGTTGTATATGTGTTTTAAACATCTAATTAATCTCATAAATTTCTCATAAAAGACATTCAACACTTACACATAATTCCTCACATTTTAGTTAATTTGAGACGATCCTAAACACATTTTTTAATACTGATGAGGGAGCTTGCATAATATTAACAAGTTTGCCCAACATTCATATCACATTTCAACCACTCTTTTGCCAATAATACCCCTTCATTGTCAAGGCGGTCTACCTTCCAATTGTTGTGTTGATGGACACGAAATAATGCTTTCATTTTAAATCTTTCAAGGGTATGATAGATCCTTTTGATGATTACTTGAAGATTAATATTTGGTAGGAGGGAACTATAAGAATTGTCGAGTCTCTTAGGATTATGATGTCTTGAATACCTCATTTTGCTACCAAACAGAGACCCTATAGAAGTGCATGTGCTTTTGCTTGGTTGTTGGTGGTAATTCCTAGGTTTAAGCATAGGAATATTCCTCTTGATCTATAGTGGGATAAATCACCCCCCTCCCAAGCATTACTATTGTCCGTGTATTATTTAAATATAATTTATTGTACTATGCATATGATGATTTTTTCTAAAAAATTGTTTGTAATTATTAATAAAAATAGAATTACAATATAACAAATTGAATTGAATTTAATAGATTTTATTATTTTTTACCTTTTTAATTGAATCATTATTATTAGATTTATCTCCTTATCTTATGCATTATTGCAATATTTCCTCGTACTTGATTCTATAGTATCAAAGTGCATAATAAATGGTCAAACTTAATATTTTCACTAAGTCAATTACATAAAATAAAAATGAAAATAAATAGAAAAAATTAATATAATGTAATGTAAATATTTTAACAGGATTAAAAAAGCCCTTATAAAAATAAAATAATAATAAAAATAAAAATGACGCATGGCATTGACTCATGGTATTCATGTGGAATATAGCTTCTTTAAAGGGGGAAATTAAACAATCCTATATCAATCTTAACTCAAATCTACCTAGGGCCGAGAGGGAAATTAAACAATCCTATATCAATCTTAACTCAAATCTACCTAGGGCCGAGAGGATCAAATCTCTTAATATGCAAACTTTTTTTAGAGTGAAAAGAGATTTGATCTTCCCCTCTGCGTGATTAATAGATCCGAAATTAAGATAGATTTAAATTGATTCTAAGTAAAAAAACAACTAAATAAAAAACATTATTTACTCATAAAATTTGTAAAAAAAACATTATCTACTCATAAATTTTATAAAAAACATTTATCTACTCCAAAAAAAATCTAACATTTGATCTTAATCTCAAAATGTATATATAGTTATATTATAAATATATATAAATATATATATATATATATATATATATATAACTGTAATTATATATATTATTTTAAAATCTAATAATCAATAATATATACCCATATTATTTATTTTATCCTCTTATCCATGAATGATAGGAATATATTTAATTATTAATATATAATATTTTGAAGAGGGAAAACATTAGAAAAACTTTTTCCATTATTCATACATTTCTTTTTCATATTTTATATATATCCCCTTTTATTTGGATCTTTCTTATTTTTAGCATGGTTCTCCTTTTTCTCTATTTCCAAATTTAGCCATTATCTTTTTTGGCATTTCTTTATGTTTTTCTCTATATTTAACATTTTCATTGATAAAAATTTTTAAATCTATTTTCCAATAAAATAATATAAAATAAACATTTAATATATATACAAATAAATAATAATTATTATATCAAAACATAATTAATAATAATTATTATCAAAACATAAATTAATAAGCAAAAATTAAAAATAAATTAAAATCCAATTTAATTAAAATATTAATTCTCTATTTTTATTTATTAATTTTTAATATTTTTTCATTCAACTAATCTAACTAATTTCTAATTTAAATTATTTTAAATTTGTAATCATTCATAATTTTAGAATTTTAATTTTCAATAGGCTAAAATTTATAATGGTTAAAATTATCAAACAATCAATACAATCCCAATACTGCACTTCCAACCATTTCAATATATAGTAAAAAAAAAAAACTGACACCTAAAATTACCTGACCCAGCAAGCTTAGACCAACCATAGAAAACTATTAGGTCGTGTGATATAGAACTTTTTATAAATATTATATGTAGTCTTTGTTTTTCTCGGCAGTCAAGTCAACCGTTCATACCAGTAAACTCTGAGAGATCTCGCTGCGCCACCACCGGGAAGGAACCTTCCCGTTTCAAGAACTGGACTGCCACAAAAAACCATTTTTTTTTTCTGAAAGTCCACTCGCTTATAGTTAGGCGCGTTTGTGGACTTGATCACAGAATTATCCGCTTATCGTTGAATATACATTTACTCTGATATAACTTGTTCGCTGCCATCTCAACGACTCGGTAAACTTACAAGTTTTTTCGTTGATAAAGTCCCTTACCAAACTCCTTCCCCTGCCTTCACACCAGTGCCATTCATATCCATTCAAAGCCCATTCAACCTGCAATGCATTCTCCATTCAATAATTAATTTCCCAGAGAGTTGTCTGCACAAATTCGAATCTGAGTTCTTCAAGGAGTCCGACATTTCCGCAATTCGATCACTGGTCTGCGATTTTGCCGTTCAGGGATGAGAATCGGCTCTCCGCTTTCGCATCAGGATCGGGAGATGATGAATCGGACGGATTTCTGAGCGAAAAATAAATTAAGAATCAAGAAAATCAAGAATCAAGAAAATCAGGATCGGGAGATGATGAATCGGACTGATTTCTGAGCGAATTATAAATCAAGAATCAAGAAAATCCCAGCAGGATGCGGCAGGAATCGTTCCTGGGCCGATCAGGGAACAGAGGAATGAACACAACCGCCTAGAAATGCAATGGGCAACACATGCGCGGGCGCTGCCCTGAGCAAGAACGGATTTCTACCCGCGCGTTTCTACAGATTCTGGCGATCAGATGGCGAAAATTCCAGCGAATTCGGTTCCGAGCGTCAGCAAGAACATGAACACCAGCATAACAATCCGGCAGCAGCGGACGGTGGAGATAGCGCCGCGGTCTGCAAACCGCCGGAGGCCGTGGTGATAATCCCAGAGGTGCCGAAGCCATCGATACCGACGGAAGAGAAGCCCGTGAAGCCTCCCGAACCGCAGCTTTCTTCTGTCATGAGACGAAGCAACAGCACCAGCGTGGCACCCGCTGGCGGGGGCTTTTCCGTTTTGCAGCGAAAAACGGAGCTCCTCAAGAATCTGTACTCGGTAGGTCGGCGGCTGGGCCAGGGCCAGTTCGGAACAACGTACCTGTGCATCGAGAAATCCACGGGGAAAGAGTACGCTTGCAAATCGATTGCCAAGCGGAAGCTGACGGCCGAGGAGGACGTGGAAGACGTCCGGCGAGAGATTCAGATAATGCACCACCTGGCCGGGCACCCCAACGTGGTGACCATCAAGGGCGCCTACGAGGACATAACCTCTGTGCATCTCGTCATGGAGCTCTGCGCCGGTGGCGAGCTCTTCGACCGGATTGTCAAGAGGGGCCACTTCAGTGAGCGCAAGGCCGCCGATTTGACTAGGACGATCGTCGGCGTCGTGGAGGCCTGTCACTCACTGGGAGTTATGCACCGGGACTTGAAGCCAGAGAATTTCTTGTTCTTCAACAAAAGCGAGGATTCTCCCCTCAAGAGCATAGATTTTGGGCTGTCCGTCTTCTTCAAACCAGGTTGGTTGATTTCCTAAACACCCATTTCATCAATACAACATCTCGTCCAATGTTCAAATTGCATTTAAAAATCATCTAAATCTAGGTCTGACATGCGCCTCTGGATGTTGAAGCTCAAAGGTGGAATTAGAGAGATTCTCCAAAAGTAATGCAAAAAATGCTCTTCCCGGCAGAATCAGGGGATAATTTAAATTCTGCTTGATTCAATGTATTTTACGCTTTTTGAGGCATTTGGGTCACTTCAGAGACCCCACAAAACCTCTATGTACACTCCTAAACTACGAGTCACCAAAATTTATGCCAGAATCGTTCTCCAGGAATAGGTCGGTTTTGAATAATTTTTATTCTACGCCAGGCGCTAGGTTGCATATTTGAGGAGTTGCAATCCAAAAACTTACTGCTTGGCTTTTTTTGTGAAGTCAATATATACATTCTCAAACTTTTAAACCTCTGTGCATATTAAATTCCGGGCCTAGATAGGTTTCTGCAATTGTACATAATCAATGAATTCAATTCAGCGTCTAGATTCACTGCATTATTTTACACATTTATCTGTTCCCCACCGAGGCTAACTAGTGCATCTCTCTTCTCTAATGACTAAATGATTACAAAACTGCTGATCTTGTTTCAATTAGAACAGCAGGATTTGCAATTTGTTTTTAGACATGGCAGAGATGACAACCACAAGCTAAAGAGATTTCTCAAGACATGACTCCAAAACGCAGAGTGGAGTATTCTATCACATCAACCAAGGATTTGAACACATTTACCCCCACCTAGGCTGTCTAATGACTAAATGAATACAAAATTGTATAGCTTGTTTGAATGAGAGCAGTAAGACTTGCAAATTATAGGCATCATATAGATAACCACCGCGAACTAAAGAGGTCCCTCAAGGCAGGACACCAAAACCACTAGCAGAGTCACGGAGGATGCTATCACATCAGCCGAAGTAATTGCACCCATTTACCCCACCTAGGTTGTATAGTGCATCTCTCTTCTCTAATGACTACATGATTACAAATAACTATAAAATAGCAGGTCTTGTTTGAATTACAGGAGCAAAACATGCAATTCTTTTAGACATAACATAGATAACAATCACAAGCTAAAATCACAAGCTAAAGAAGTCTCTCAAGGCATGACATCAAGATTCAAAACCACCAGGAGAATGAGGGATGATGTTATCCCATCAACTCAATAAAATGCACCTATTTACCCCCATCTAGGTTGGTTGTATAGTGCATTTAGCTTCTCTAACAACTAAATGTACACAAAACTGCAGGGCTGGTTTGTATTAGAGTGGCAAGACTTGCCATTATAATAGTCATTGCATATATAGTAACCACAGACTAAAGAGGGTCCCTCATGGCTTGACACAAAAACCACAAGAAGAATGAGGAGAATGCTATCACATTAACCTAAGACTTGCACCAATTTGTCCCCACCTAAGTTGTATAGTGCATTCTTTTCTCTAATGACTAAATGACTTCAAATTTGCAGGTCTTGTTTGAATTAGAGCAGCAAGACATGCAATTATTAATTTATTATAGACACATCACATAGATAATAATTATTATAGATTTTGCATAGATAACAACTATTATAGTCTTGCAATTGTGGTCTCAACTCTCTCTTTGGCTTCTTGTTGTTATCTATTATGTGATGTCTGTAATAATTGTAAGTCTTAGGACTATTGTGGCATGTCCCATGATTTGGATTTTGTTCCACATTGATACTCTCCTTCTATTAGCTGCTATGCAATTAAGGACCAGAATCTTGCAATCCATAAGCTGATGGTGTCTACACATGTGACCTAAGGCAGGCTCAAAGATCCACGACTCATCCAAAGAGAGGTTTGTTCTTTTCATTTTCTGCTTTATGTCAGTATTTGGCAGTTTCGTGGTTCAAACTTCAGTTCACCAAATTTGAATCGATGAAGAGCCGTTGTAACTTTCTCATCAACTTTGCACCAAAAAATATCTCAAGCTCTTGCACTTTGCAATACTATATTCTATTCACCAAATAGATGGACTGGGAGAAGGCATTTCTAAACATGATCATTGTTCTCCACATGCCTGCTGCCACTTCACACCCTTTGTTTTCTTCAACTGTCATGTCTTTCGGGGCTGGAATAATTTAATCCATAAGCTGATGGTCTTTCCACATAAAGATCCAGGTGTGGGCTTAAAGAGGGGTTTGTTCTGTTCATTCTCTGTTGGATCTCATTTTGAAGATCAGTGATCCAATCCATAGAATTCCATTGTTGAAGGGCTTTTTTTATTTTAAGCCGGTGATTTCAGCACTCAAATGTAGCTCTATAGACTATGCTTCTTAGGCATCTGCATTCTCATGTTGCTCACCAACTTGCACACATGTTTCACAAAATGCCCAGATGGAAGATCTTTTGCATTTTGTAATCATGCATTTAATTTTTCTGAAGGTAAGTTAGGAGGAGGCAGTTTCTAAGCGTGGTTTCAGTCAGAAACAGTGGTTTGCCAGGAAATCTGTTTTATTTGTTTATTTGTTCTTTCTTTAATTAAAATTTTTGTTTTGGTCTCCAAAAAATGTTGACCTTTATGTGGCCAATACATAGAAAATAATACATTGAGTAACTATACATCAGTACATCAATGCATGAACACGCAGGTTACCCCTTCCTGCATAAGCGAGGAGAGACCGCTCTGGCACCGATTTTGAGTCTATATTCTTTTTGAAGAACCCTATACCTGCTGTAAACTGTATTGCCTCTGATCTGATATGAACTCTGAATTTTCGCATGTGGAGTGGAATGACTTTTCTATTAAAAGCACCCCTGCATCGCCTTTTGACAAGAAGGAAATGCCAGTAAATCTTATGTCCTAATGCCTTTAACTGTCCACATATCAGCCATTCATTTTCAAAAATGACCCCAAAGGCTTTGCCAGGAAATTGCGTAAGAGAATAGATATAGGAATCAAATGAAATTGTAATTTCAAAGATTAGGTAAACCAGTTAATCTGAGGGACTTTGATATCTCAGTCATTTTTTCTTTGAAGACCTTCAAGGCATTGAGGTCTAGACTACATACTGCACATGCAGATACAGTTTCATTTTTTAAGAAGCTTCTGATGTTTGTCTACTTGATTTCTACATAGGAATTTAAGTTATGACACTACTGGTGCCTATTTTTCCCAGAACTACATCTAAGCTATGAATTGTGACCCAAAAATATTGCTGAGGCTTAAACTTTTTTGTCCCTGAACTCACAAATATAAAATATGGGTATTTAGATGCCAAAGATGCTAGTGCTTTTACTGATTTCCTTTTTTAGTTCTCACATCTACTTCAAGTGACTCATGAGATTGAAGCCCTTGGAATAATTTAAGTGAATTTGAAATGCTTTTAACAATAGGATCTTTGGGGAAGCTGCTTTCTTTCCAAGAGTTATTGTAGGCAGCCAGGACCCATGTAATGTGTGGAAATGGTTTCTTCCAGTGGATTGAGTTCATCATTGACATCTGCATTGTTATACCTAAAATGTTAATGGGATTTTAAGCGAATTGAGATCCCCCCACCCCCAAATTTTCGAAACTTTTTCAAGCTGTTAGTAATTTGAGGTGGATTCAATAAACATGGTATCCTGTTATTATCTTTTGGTTCATGGGAAGAAATGTTCTGTGTAGCATTGAATTGCTATCATGCTATGGCTTCTAAATTTTATGTATGTGTAGTATACCTGATGAAGGGATAATAGTATTGATAGATTACTAATAACAATGATGATAACATTATTAATTATAGGTCAATTATAATGATGAGTTATAGTGTAAAACTACATCCTTAGGGAAAACTACAACAGTTATTACGTTGTAAGAAGTCACCAAGTTTGGAAATATTTGCTTCTTTTTCCCTTTTGGAGTAATCAAAATATTAACTTATCTGTTCATTAAATTAACATTTTGCAATTCAATCAGATCTTACATGTCTTGACTCTTGATTAATGTTAGAGGGAAATGAAAAAACCTTTATTCAATCTCATATTTGCTTTTCCTGCAATAGAGTCAAGACCAACCCACCCCTTTGAAGATAATTTGCTTCACTTGTCCTTCCAATTAAGCCTTACATACATTTTCCTCTCCCCATTGGTAAAAATTATAATGTGTATTTTGTTCGACATAGTGCATGGCTCTATCTTTCAACAATGCAATTCTAATCTATTATTAAGCCTATTCCTCAAAATGAACATTCATTGAGTATATGATTTTGTCTGCATTTCAGACACTGATTATTCCCATAATAGGCTGTTACTCGAAATGGAATAGTGAATCTCTTTGGAAAGCTACTTAAACCTACTAGATTATAGAGAAAGAAAAGAGTTTCAGACTGTAGGACACTCTCCATCATATTGTTGGTTATATCATGTCCCTTTCAAATAAGAAACTTATTCTGTTTTATATAAATTTAAAAAAAAATTTGCAGTATTACTCAGATATTGATCTACCATTCGGAATATCCTGCTTAGAGAACTAGAAAGTAAGATGCTTTCAGGATAAAGTAATGGTGTTTATGGGATGGCAGTCATAAATATGTAACCATCTTAGGAATTATAAACCATTTAATTGCTCTTCCAAATCTGAGATTGAAATGAATCATAAAAGTTAAAAACATAGCTGGTTGAGGAAGCTTTCGATACAATAAATTACAGTAAATGTAGCAAATTGAAAAGCCAGATTTTCAGTTTTCATTTTATTCATATTATGATTTATCTCAGTGTGCATATCTTTACTAACATTTTACCTTACATCAATATTGCACTAATAGGCATGGGGAAATTAAACTCCCTAAACTCTTAGAAGGAAATTATGTATTTATTTTGCTCTAAGAGCACCGCATCATTTTTTTATCATAACTTTACATAGCCATACACTTCATTGAGCCATGCGTTTCCTTTTGGCAGGAGAGATATTTAGTGATGTAGTTGGTAGCCCTTATTATGTAGCTCCTGAGGTTCTGCGCAAACATTATGGTCCCGAAGCTGATGTGTGGAGTGCTGGAGTCATTCTCTACATTCTATTGAGTGGAGTTCCTCCATTTTGGGCAGGTAAGGTGGTTGACTTATAATATTCCTTCAAGCACAATGGATGAAAATTTGGAGCTTAAGGAGCCATACTCATCCCCATTGTATAAAT
Organism: Pinus taeda; assembly: GCA_000404065.3. Taxonomy (NCBI): domain Eukaryota; kingdom Viridiplantae; phylum Streptophyta; class Pinopsida; order Pinales; family Pinaceae; genus Pinus; species Pinus taeda. Next base: position 142,567 of record APFE030548318.1, read on the forward strand.
GTTCTTCCATGCCTTCAGAAACCGAACAAGGGATCTTTGAGCAGGTCCTCCAGGGTCAACTTGATTTCTCATCAGAACCATGGCCTGCGATTTCAGAAAGTGCCAAGGACTTAATTAGAAAGATGCTTGTTAGAAATCCTAAGAAGAGATTGAAAGCACACCAAGTTCTATGTAAGTACTTTTTTTTAGAACAAGATAAGTGTTCACAGCAGCAGAAGCTGTAGTGAGTCAGAGTGACAAATCATAGCATTTTAAGTGATCAAAACTTGAAAGATGAAGTTTTTGTAAAAGTTCATTGCTTGAACAGAGGATGCTTTACTGATATGGTTGAAGCTTGTCTAGGTTGCATTAAATCTCTTGTTCTAATATAGAATTATTTCCCAACTACTTTATGCCCCAGGTCACCCTTGGATTCAAAAGGATGGTGTTGCTCCAGACAGACCTCTTGATTCTGCAGTGTTATCTCGATTGAAGCAATTTTCTGCAATGAACAAGATTAAAAAGATGGCTTTGCGGGTAAGATTCTAACATGGTTGCCGATTTATTTTAATTACTTGCAGGAGTTACATTTAGGCTTTCTTGTGCTAGGTGTAAATAACTGCTGGGAAATAAATTTAAGGCTGTTTTGCACCTACTGTTATGAAGGATAAATAATGTTTTCTTAAATTAAAGTATAATGTGTGATGCAAAAGCTTGGTAAAGTATCTCCGCAGGTACTTTAAACAATGGTGGAAATAGGAAAGATGTAAACATCTTCAACCATATTTACCCTTAGCAAAGTTCTTTATGTGTTACTGTGAGAAATTATAGAGAAGTATAACTTTGTTTATATCAGAATTTATATATCTGCTAAGTGGCATTTTTTCAGCTTCTCACTTTGTCGCCCTGTTATGGCCTCAACACAATTGTCTTGCATTCTACAGTAAGGTTTGGAAATCTATTTAACACTGCCTAGTTGTGATCAAATTCAGCTGAAATATTGGATTCCCTGGTTTGAGGTCAAAGATGTCAAGTGGTACATTGATTCAATCTTAATACGACTTTTCCCTCAATACCATTGTCCGGAATGGTTTTTGAATTTAAACAATAAATATATATTTGCATATGCTGCTTTGTCCAGATAATGATGTGAGCCTCATGTTGTCTTGACCATTGCATGTCTGTACAGTGAAAGTCTGTGTTCAGTAGCTTCATGCTTCATGCATTTCTGCACAATATATCTACTATGATAATTTTGAGTACATGACAATAAGAATTCGAGAAGCATCCGAGCTTCCACAATTTTAGTGTTTGATAAGAGTGATATCTGATGAAATTTGTTGCCTATTTCAGGTTATAGCTGAAAGCATGTCAGAAGAGGAGATTGCTGGTCTAAGGGAGATGTTCAATATGATAGATACAGATAACAGTGGCTCAATCACCTTCGAAGAACTCAAGGAGGGTCTAAAAAGAGTTGGTTGTGATCTCATGGAGTCCGAGATTCACCAACTCATGGAGGCGGTAAGTGTCAATAGCTGTGGATTGCAACAAATCTTATATTTAAATACACAAAATTCCGTCTTCTCTATTTTGTTCCCTTTTGAGAAGCCTATGGCTTGGATATTGTCACCACTTGTTCTTGACAAATCTATTTCCTTGGATACTGTTAGGTTTCAATAATGTTTTCTTATCAGTATCATAATGAATTTGGCAGGCTGATGTAGACAATAATGGTACTATAGACTATCGAGAATTTGTTGCAGCTACTTTGCATCTAAACAAGGTTGAACGTGAGGACCATTTATTTGCTGCCTTTTCCTACTTCGATAAAGATTCAAGTGGATATATTACTCTTGATGAACTACAACAAGCATGCCATGAACTTGGTATTGAGGACTTTCAGCTTGAAGAAATGATCCGAGAAGTGGACCAAGATAATGTAAGATTGTTTCTTGCAAAGCACCCAAACCTGTATGTTGTTGTCTTAGCATATATTCTGTTTAAATTAAATACATCATGTACATTTCTCCACGTTGGTGTGCAAGAACATCTTTCCTTGAATTTGTGTCTGTAGATAACAAATTTTGTCTTAGAATCCTCAATTCCTTCAGACTGCAATTTTCACTGTTTCTAAAGGTCATATTAACTTTTAAGCATAGGAAGACTGAAAAAATGTTTGAGGATGCAAATAATTGGAGTTTCAAATGAAAAAGTTGCTCTACTTGTTTTTGGAAGGAGTAATAATGTGTAGGTGAGTGTTTTCATCAAAATCCCCAACATTTGATAAAGAAAGAATGTGCCAAACACCTTGTTCTTCCTATTGGAATTCTGCATAAGATGCAGTATGCCAATTGTGTGTAGTGGATGAAAACCTTCATGTATTGTTCAGAACAACTTTAGTGGTTCTGATGATAATGTATTTTTTCCCAGAAACAGATGAGAAAAGTTCTGATAAATCTTTCTTCGGGCCACTTCACGCTGGCTGTTTGAGGCTAGAAGAGATTAAGGAAAGTGATATTGCAAAACAATGTATGACAGAAATAACATGGCTTGAGAAATGAAATTATATCAATGTCCACAAATGACCAAATTAGGTCAATGGGATTCAAAAGAACAGCAAGTAATGACAGCAATACAATGAGTGCCCAAAGCATCCTGTCCAATGAATACAAACTAAAAACTACAAACATGCACTGTTCAGTTCAACTTCAATCTGCACAAGTTTTTTGTTAATAGAAACATTAACAGGGTATGTGTAAAGCCCTCAACACTTAATGAACACGGCCTTTAGGATGTAGACCGTACTAAAGCATATAGAATCTGCTAAAAATAACCAACTAATGAAGCTATTCAACTTAATTTTTAGGGGTGGTATATATGAAAACCTGTGTCTTTTTGACATCATCTATTAGCAATTTCGTTACTCACACGTCGCTGAAATGTTGTAATTTCATAGAATTTAGAAACATGCCGCTTCATTCTCATAGAATTTAGAAACATGCTACTTTATTCTTATTTTTTATGTCCTATATCTTTTTAACCTTGCATCTTCCTATTTAAATCTCCAGTACTAGGCTGGGAACATTCTTAAAATTGCTGGAAATGACTCTCACTTGATCTGCATCCTGGTTAAGTGGCACCAGGCACATTTTCATGGCATTCTGAGAACAATCTTTGCTTGAGCATGAAATTGTTGCAGAAGCTGCTATTCTTTCTGATGGATAGTCTAGCTTTTGACATTCAAGCAACACTATGAACAAGAAGCTTGTTTCATTGTTGGCTAGATATATGTATTGCTTTGTTGGATGTTCTTCAGTATTCCTGGTGTAACCTTTCAGTTTCTTCTTCTTCTTGGAAGAACTATCTTCATATTCCATATAATAAATATACATGTTTTGGTTCTTGGGGGATTCATAGTTAACAAGGCTCAAATCCATTACAAGGATATACTCCTTATGAGCTCAAACATGTCTCATGTGAGAACTGAACCTGGGTGGGAGGATAACAACATTTCTTCCAACAACCTGGGTTACATCCACTTGACAGCTTTCTTTCAGCTTCATTTACATGATCTGAAATTTATGATTATGGTGAGAAAAACATATAGGTTAGAATTGGATTCTATTTTTAGGAAATTTTCTAAAATTTAGTGGCTTTTACCTTCCAATTCAGATTATAGTACACCATGTGAAATGTCCTACTATCATGACTATTTTTTCCGTCTTTGATTTCTTAACTTCGTCTAGCAATCAATATTAGACAGTTTTACAGGAGTTTTTTTTATGTTAGTTGACATGCTCTTCTTTATGAATTGCAGGATGGGACTATTGATTTCAACGAATTTGTAGCAATGATGCGGAAAGGGAATAACATTTTTGGGAAAATAACCACACGAAAAAGTACAAGTACTGAGTTAATAGATTCACTGAGATATGGTTAAATTTCAACAAGGAGCCCTTTGTTGTCATTTTGACACATATTTGTAACCAGCTCCATGTAATTAGTTATCATGCAAAATTTCCCACAATAGTTATTTCTCTGTATTGCACACAAGTGATAGGAAGTGATGTTTCCCTTTGTTGAATGTAAAGTTTTATTGTTATGTTGAACATGCCAGTTCAATTTTCCCTTGATACAATAAAGAGATGCTGAATATTCATGAATTGACTGCATTCGACTTGCAACATTCCCTTGTTGCTGCAGTGTTCTGCCTTTCATTGTACTTTGGGCTTGAAGGATTTATTGATAAACCAGTGGATCGATAAATTGTAGATCTTATTATTATTTTTCTGTATCTGTTAGAAACTCTCAAAGAATTGCTCCTATGTATATAAAAGAGGTAACTAGTTGTACGGTTAAATTTGGGAGATCAAATCATTCCATGCTTATACATAGGGCACTCATAGGAGCAATTGATTCTGTATGAAATAAGATTCCGTTGGCTTGGAGAGAAAATTACGGTAAAATAAAATGATGACATGGATGGCTAATGCAAATATGCTGTCTACTGTGGAAGGAAGAGCATCGCATGAATAAAAATGTTACTGCATTAATTACAAAATCAATGGCTCTGATGGATGTAGACCCCTAATAGTTTAGAAAACAACCTAAATGGCAGGAGTATATGTTTGGAGCAGGTTTTAGATTAAAATGCTATCGTAAACCTACAACCGTTTCCTGTGGGTAGGATGGCCATGAGGGTGCAATTTGTAACAGTCCAAAGCAAATACCATACAACGAAATCAAGTTGCAAGTATAGAATGCAGCTGTAGTGCTGATGTCAAAAGCAAACTGATCAACAGCTGCAGTAGACGTGAATGCTGCAATGGCAGATTGTAGACACGAAAGTGAGGCACAACGTTAAGTTGCTAATGGTACAACTTCGAAAGATGAAAAGATGGGAAGCCAAAACATTATAGTTCTGGGGTGAAAATTTGACATGCTTTGTGTCACGGAAAACGTCTTGTACAGATGGTAGCATATAGTAGGAAATATAGGAGATGAGAGAGACGAGAGTTTACAGGGTAAGTAATAGAGCTTACAGACCAAGCTGCTCTGGAGGTGTCATAATTGTTCATTCTATTAGTACATGGTTGTTTATACTCGAATGGAGTTTACTCAATTCTTCTGCATCTGTTTTGGCTTTAGAGCAACAAATATGGCTCAATAAAGGATTTGTCTTGAATGGGAAAGGAGAGGAAGGTGTATTGGCAGAGCTAGAAGATATATGGATGACAAGTTTGGAAGAATTTAATCTAGGCACACTGAATGGAACATTATTGAATGAACACTACATTGTTGTAATCGATTGAGATGGTGACTTCCGTCGTATTTTCATTGGATGCACAACCTTATTCTTAGGGAGCTAACCCAAAGAGTAACTCAAGATGCATAACTATAGGAAGGTTATGCTTCATCACTGCTACAACTAGATGTGAATCTAGTGGTATCATTGACCACCAATATTAATAAACTATGTTCAAAAGCTCTTCCTTTATTTAGAATTCAATTAAGAATATTTTTTTTCACATTATATTTGACTAGGTTAAGTGAATATTATCAAGGAAATGTCTTCTTTCATGGACATGGTCATTGTTTTTTTCGTTTTCTCCTTACTATGCCATGGTAGACTTCTGGTGCATCTTTGGATGGAGTCTCCAACCTTCATCTTTCACATGTCCTATGCGCTTGCAATAATGTCATTTGATGACTTGGAGTTTGGAAATCTATTATGCACTCCCATTGAATGGCTTATTTGCTACACTATATTTTGCAACGCTCTCATTTCCTAACGTGAAATTAGCACCAATTGTGCCTTTTGACTTCTCCATGTTGTTCTCAAACTTATGTTAATTTTATCTTATAATTATCACTATCTAAAGTGTAGATGTGGAGCGTCTCAAGAACTTGCATTGGTATAATCACAAACTTATGTTAATTTTATCTTATAATTATCACTATCTAAAGTGTAGATGTGGAGCGTCTCAAGAACTTGCATTGGTATAATCAATGCTCCAATGAACTTGGTGAGTAACTTTGCTTCCTATCTATCACTTGTCAAATGGTGTAGTGGTTGAATTTTGGATGTAGGGATGTACCTTCTAATTGGACTTCTAGTGTAGGAGCTTCCATCGTTGCTGTTGCTTCTTCCAATAATTTGTAGGATAAAATTTGTCTTCAACAATGATTTTAACTCGTCCCATTTCATGGTTTGAATGGAATACAATATAGGTTTGCACTCACACAGATTCTCCTAACATAATAAAGCTTGTCATCCATGTGTAAAGCTTGTCATCCATGTGTAGCTTTGTGGAGGAAAGTTTTTCTTTTTCTATGCATTGCTTCACTTCACTATATGAATATAGCTGGCTCAACCCACTATCAATTCCTAAGGCATCCATCTAACCATCATATCACAAATTTTCCACCTTGGTTTCAACTTTGAGAGAACAACTTGGTTTTGACAATGAACCTTTTCTGCCACTTGATTTCAGGGTTACTTCCAAAGGGCTACTAGTGGATAGTCATATACAATTTTCCATTGAAGGTTGTTATGTGGTAACTAAGCAATTTTTGGTCATTTTCCCATCAACACTCCCATATTTCCCAATTAGATTGTGGCTTCCTACTTTGAGCAGTTCACTTTGACAATATAAATCATTCTCCATTTCTTTCCTTGTTTGAGAGCAAGTTTTTACCATAAAATTCATATAAAATCTATAAATTACATGTGAAATGATGCTATAACATCAATTTGATCCAAACTCGAAGTATTGGTGAACTTTGTGGCAAACACAACACAAAGTTGCGATGAGTTTGACTTGCATTCACTAATCAAACAAAACTTAAAACCATACATCAAACCAACATTAACACAAAATAATTGGGTAGCAAATGAATTTCAAGTTATGATTAAATAAATAAGAATATGTCAAGAAGATATGAATGTTATCATGAAGCTTAATACAAACAACATTAATCAATCAATCAACCATTCAACTTGTTTACAATCTCATGATAAGATATAAATATGTAATTGAGGGAATGTGAAATGCTCTATTGCTGGATTGTTAATATTCTTTAATTTACATGTACAAAATTTAAGGAGAGGAACAGAGAGTGGTAAAGGAAGATGATATTTGGGTACTCTTGGGCTTCTATGTGAGACTATCTCTTGAGTTGTCCATTTGCACCAATGCACTTATACAAAATTTAAGGAGAGGAACAGAGAGTGGTAAAGGAAGATGATATTTGGGTACTCTTGGGCTTCTATGTGAGACTATCTCTTGAGTTGTCCATTTCCACCAATGCACTTACATTGTTTTGTTGTGTGCTTGTGAATCTGTGATGATGTTCAATGACCATTTAGTGTGATAAGTGCTAGTGCAAGTGTACTTTCTACATGTATTACTAAGTCACAACATTGGGGTTTCATGATACATTTATTTTATTTTTTTAATGATTGTGTCATTTACCATTTTGACCATGCCAACGTTTAGCCATTGCAATGTGCATTACATCATGAAGATTTTGCATGATTCTACACCTTTAATACAACATTCAAAATATGCATGTCTATACTCTAGAAAATTTTGTCTTGGACCTCTCTTTGGATAGATTTCTCAATGCATTGGCTTGTCAATCTCCAAGTCCTTATGGGGCCTTTTGTTTCTTCAAGATAACTACCCTAGAGACACACTTCGAAGAGTCTAATGTTGTTGCATGTATAAGATTCATGTTCCAGATCCTCAAACATAGGCATACTTACTCCATCATACACTTGTGCTTTAGATTCCATTTGCAATGTTATCAATTTTTTCTCATTAAACATTGTTTCATGTGTTAGTAGGCAATACTCCATGATCATTTCTTCTAGTTATTATGATTCTATGTGTTGTTTCCCAACTTAGAATGGTTTTAATGATTCAAACTTGTTTGTAAAGTGTGTTGCAAAATACATATGATTGTTATCGATATCTAAGTAAAAGCCTTACCCTTTTACCTTGTGTAACCATGGGGAACATAATTATTCTCAGAAAAATGTGTCTTCACTTTGGCCATTAGGTGATACGAGGTGTCAAGTTAGATAATGTAATCAGGCCAACTCCATAATTTCCATATCATCCATATGCATTCACATTTCCCGGTTTGGAAATGGAATATGAAATGTCATCATGAAAGTTTGAGTAAAGAGGAAAAAATTATGTCAATGTCAACCAAATCAAGACAAAATAATATGCCAAGAGGTAAATATAAAACAAAAATAAAGAAAAATGTGTACTATTTCATTAAAAGGCCCAACCCTAAAGTCCTCGAGTTGAATACTTATCAAAAGAGAGGACTAAAAAATTAATGAAAAAATAAAAAAAAAAAGGAAAAAAAAAGGAGTCCAATAGTAAAATGTTCAATAAAATATTCCCTCTCAAAATTTTGCAAATGAATTATATGAAGATTAGTTGAAAAAATACTATTTGGACCAACGGCAAACTTTGTTCTTCACTACGTGACTTTGAAAGTTATTTTATAAGTTTTCTTAGTCTCATATCTACAAATTTACATCATCCTTACCTATCATTAACTAAGAAACTTAAGAAGATACCTTATGTTCTACCTCAAATACCTTATGTTATACCTCGAGGGACGCTGCCAAATTGGAACAGGTTGTGGGATGACTTTATTCATGAGGAACGCCAAGACGAGGAGCTTCATAAGAAGAAGAAGACTTTTGATGATAACGTGGCTCTTGTAGAGAGAATGAAGGGCAAGGAAAAGAAGGAACTGGGCACATTGAAATGTTACAACTGTGGCAAATATGGTTATTATTTGACCAAGTCTCTGAGGAAGAAGAAGGTAGATAATGAGAAGAAGAATCAAAATGAGATAACAAGTGCCACTACTCCTTCTAAGTTGGATAACCTCTCGAGAAGGATGGAGGATAAGGATTTTGCTTTGGTTTCTCATTTCTACAAGGGTACTGTTGATGAGACTGCATGGTATGTGGATAGTGGTGCATCAAAGCATATGACAAGTTTGCATTAAGTGTTCGAGAATCTAATTGAATGGAACTTGAAGTTGCACATGGTGGTTGGTGACAAGAGTCAGAAAAAGATCAGAGGATCAAGTGTAGTTCCATATAGGATGGAATCAAGTCAGTTGTTGTGAGATGCACTGTTTGTACTGAAGCTTAGATATAATGTGTTTTCTATCTTAGTGATCGAGGTGAAGGGGTTTGGGATGATTTTCCAAGATGGGAAAGCGAGACTCAGGCTTAGAGGCTCTAATTCTGCTAGAGTTGTCATTAGAGTTAGGGAGCATGATCTATATTTGCTGACCAGAAAGCGCATAGATCATGAGCAGAAGCAGGGTCCAAAGGCTCAGACGAAGCCAAGTTATATCGAGAGTATGCATGTTCATAGGGAGAATCTGCAACCCAAGAAGAGTGTATGGTCAATGGGAAGCAAGGGGACTTTTACAGCTAGCAAGAAGGAATCATGGGATGGCATGAAGGCCTATTGGGTAAGGAAGAATAAGCTGGAAGCTTCTAGTGGTAGAGATACTACCGAGATGAGCATGGTTCATTCTATAGGTTATGCTCCACTGGTGAATTCCAAAAGTTGGGCTAGTGTTGCTAGTGATGATGATGGCGAGATACTTCCAAGTGGTGGAAGTACTCCTAGGCTAAGAGGGAGTGTTGATTTGTGTAGTTTGGGAGGTACTCCCACACCGTAGGGTACAGGGTTTGGGAGAAGTTTGACCCACATGGGCTTTGTGGCCAAGTGCACCCAAGTAGTGGGTTTTGCACCCAAAGTTGTGGGTGCGAAATCGAGTGGAGTTTTCTATTGTTTGTTCATTGAGGGCATGTGCGACACCCTTAAGGATCTAAGGGGCACTTAAGGCATCAACGATGTGGTGTTGGTTGGATGAAAATAATTTTATGTCTTATGTTTTATGGAGGTTAAACAATATTTTTTATGTAAGCTTGGAGTTATGTGATGACCCTTGGTGGCTAAGGGAAACCCACCAAGACCTCTATAAATAAAATACAAGTGAGTTCATTCAACACAATCATCCAAGTGCATTTCATCAAAAGAGAAAGACATCTGAGGTAGCCATAGATCTAAGGAGCCAAGCCAAAGTGTGGAGAAGGATGTGATTGTTTATGTTTTGCCCAGTTCTGTTCTGACCGAGTAGGAGGAGCTACTAGCCAATTTTGATTGGAGTATTTATGTGCACAAGTTGTGAAATATTTATGTGACAAGGCCACACTGAAGCCTGAGGTTTTGAAGGAGGGATGAACCTCTATTTGGACGCGAGACAAAGGTAGTATACAACTGGAATAAGAATAAGAAAAAGGGTCGAGTTTCCTTCAGTGACAACACAAGAGCTTTGGGTCTTGTGGTGAGGTTTATCACTGATTTGGAGGCCTGCTTATAGGTTGAGTTAGGGAACTTCTATAGTTATGACAAAAGCCCTAAAAGGAGGGTTGAAACCTCAGTGAACTGTGTGCATGACCGGGAAGTACAACACTGTTGGAGACATCTTGTATACTTAGGAGATTTTTCTTTCGTGTTGATGATTTTCTAGGGATGGTAGGTATGTTTTGGACAATTTTGAAGTAGCCTCTGTGATCCAGGGGATCCAGAAAATGATCAAAAATCAAAGTGTTCAAATTTTCTCGAAACTAATGCCAAGTCGTAATTCATGTTGTGTTGATTCCAACAATTCTTGAATCAGGTCAATCCGACACCATATGAGAAAGTTATTGCGTTCTAAAGTTTTGGGGCAAGTAGAGAAAAAGTCAACTTGCAAGGTTGACTATGTAGGTACGAACGTTGACGTGGCAAGCCACGCGGTAGTCCATACGCTAACATGGCAAGGTTTACTGGGTTGTATGGATGGCATGTGGACTAATCACGTGAGGGAAAGTGGCACTAACATCATTCGTTCACTGGGCATATAGCCAGTTTCTTGGGCCAATCACAGGGACCACATGGGCCAATTAGAGGGCGCCACATGGCCCTATGAGAGGCTGCCATGTGGCCTTGAATTCTGTGTAAATTTTTTGTTATGGACCGGATTAGCCTACGCAGGACTCAAACCTACAACCTCCATCACATCAAACCACCACCCAATTGTTGGGCCACATGGCATTTCTTGGTGTATGAATGTCACTGATGTTATTTATTGGTTAAAAATTTATCGTTTGGCATTAATGTCGGGACGACAAGATAGCTCGTTGGGCCCGACACTTGGTTATATATGCTACCACGTGACTAGGGCATAGACATCGAAGGCGAGCGCGTAGGATGGACCAACGACCCTTGGTTTCATTGAATGCCAAACGACTAATGATGTATTGCTCGGGAGCTGGGTGGAGGGCACCACCTCCCACGACCATGGCCTATGGACATGTGACAACACAGAACCAGGGGTGGGGCTATTGACGGGGGCTACGAATCATCATTTTTTTTAATTAAAAACACACCATTAATGTCTATTCCAACGAGGTCGAACCCCCGACCTGTGGGTTAACATTACAACATGCCACCAATAGACCAAGGACTGTTTTGTTGAATTTTTTGCAATGCGAGCCCTGTTTGTTAAATATTTTGCAGACAATTTGGAAAATGGGGCACATTTTTCTCAAATTTTAAAGTTTTTGAGCTCAAGAAGAGCCTAGATAGGTTGTTGAGCATTTTGGACACAATGGCAATGTTAATTTTGCAGATTGAAGCTTGTATGTTGATGTATTGAATATTTGAGCATATAATGAAACAATCACCACTGGAAGATGGACCCAAAGACAACCTAAGATGGGTGAACTTTGTTATAAATTTGCATGTGTTTTATGCTACATTTTTTTCCTTTTTTAACTGCTAAATTTATGCAAAATAACTTAAGTTAGTTTACTTTTGCAACCACAATCCAATGCCTAAAAGACACAAACTAGCTTGCAAATTGTTTAATGAAACCTTCACTTTCATTTTTGGATTAGTTTGGTATCAGAACATGGTTTTTGTGAAAGTTTGACATAATTTGCAAGGTTTTTGAATGATTACAAGGTCTAGATTGAGAAGAGGAGAAGGAGCACTTGATGAACCTAAACCTCAAGTTGGCTCAATAAGACCACATACTCTACAAGTCATGGCACATGAAAAAGGACAAGGATAATAATTGATGTCCGAGGATGAGAGAGATTTCAGAAAAGCTTTTTTTGATATGAATATGATGGTGAAAGTGTTGTATAATAAAAGAACAACACAGTTGCAAAGAAAAAGTTCTAATCAACCAAAAAGTGATGGTGGTAATGGGAGCAAGCCTCCACCTCCTCCTCCTTTGTCACCTCCATACTCACCTCCTTCTTCACATAGACCAACTCCTCCAACATCTCTAAGAGGACACACTAAGTCTCTTTTTATTTTATTTTTTCTCGGCAATACTAACTACTTTTATATTAAAATGTACAGTGGAATTTTACAGCCATAGACGCTTGCAGCCCAGGGCCAACTGTGGCTCCATGGGCAGCATAGATCGACACTTACAGATGCCTCGCAGGGCGACATTATCAAAAGATCTCGACATTGTCTGAAGACTGACGCCGAGTGAATCTAGAAAATCTTCTTGACAGCCCATGCAGGGGCGTTTCCTGAGCAATCTTGTGGAGTATAGCTGCTAAAAAGACTGTTGACAAAACCCAGTACATACAAAACCCAGTACATACAAAAAAACATGGCAACCCAGTACATACAAAAAACATGGCAACCCTGGACCAAAGTTCGAAACTAACTGCTTCCCATCTTTTGGAGCACCTCTAACCATGAGCACAATGTGACAGATATAGGAATACAGACAAGACACAAAACAAAGACTATCAACTAACCCAAACCCGACCTGAGAGAATGCATCGTGAGTGAGGGAGTCACCGGGATGCCGTCGCCTACTGAAGCTATTCTTCCGGTATCTCCTCCTCGATTGGGCATCCCCAGAGATCCTCTGGATAATCCACCGGTGCATCCATGGCCTTTTTCTGCGAGGAAGGCGATACGGGGTCATGAGAGTGCGAGGGTGGCAGAGAGCACGCTGCTGCTGAAGTGCCTTCCCCCGTGGACGACTGTCCCAATAAACTTTTGCCCTTATCCTTTCCTGAGCATTCCTCATCAATTGAAGGCCCCTCTGGTATGGGTTCCTCTCTGCCACGTTCAGAGTCTTCCTTCTCGACAGCCGAGGGCGACCCCTCTTCATTCCTTTCTGGAGTATTGCTGAAGAGCACCGAAATGTGCGCGTCGACGCCTGGATTTCCCCCTGAGCTACCCAGCGAGAAAATGACTGAGCCGAAGGCAGGTAGCACAGGTTCCCCAGTCTCACCATTACCCACCTGCACCTCTTGGCTTGGCTGAATTGGGGTGGCTCCTCTTCTACGGTGGCAATAGCAACAACAACAGTGGTGATGGGAGTCCCCTGCAGGAGGGCGGGAGGATGCTCCCCGTCCCGAGCTTCGCCGGCAAGGCATCCTCTCCCGCACCATGAAATCCACCAATTCTGCACTCCTTCTCCCAGCAAAACTATACCAGAGTGTTTGTTGCTCCCCAATTGGGCTGAAGCAGAGCCGAAGAGAGCCAGAATACAGGCTGAGAAGAGGTATAAAGAGACAGGCCTCTCTCCAGCTCTCCACCTCCGACTCTCCGCTAGAATTCTCAGATTGCTCAGCTTTTCCCTCACAACAAATCGTCGCCATATCCAACAAACCCACCCATTTAATCTCATAGTCTTCTGCATTGAGGGGACTGTCATTGAATGCAGAACGCAGGGTCGCCTTCACCTCAAACCGCTCCATTAAGGATGCCTGCATCCTTACCCGCATTGGAACTTCGACGGCTCGAGACATTTATGGCTTCTGCGCCATCACGTGGCAGCGCGTGCTTGCCATATGGCTCATCTCTTGCCCGACGTAGGTCACCCGCATCCAGGGTACTAAGTCTCTTTTTATTAAGGTTGATGTCAAGTTTGAATTGCCAATGTATAATGGAGAAGTAAATGATGAAAACTTGGATAATTGGGTTCGTCAAATTGAAGTTTATTGCAAGATCCAAAATATTGATGACTATGTCACAAAGATCCAACTTGCCTTTTTTTGTTTGGAAGGTGCAACTCTTATTTGGTGGGAGGCCAAAAATAGAGAAGATTTGAAGAAAAGTGTTAAAATTATCTCTTCTTGGAATGATTTTATAGCTGCAGTAAGGAGACAATTTATCCATTAGCTTACATGCATAAAACAATAATCGTTTGGAAATTTTTTATTCAAGCTAAAGTTCAGAGCGTCCAAAGTTACACTCGAGAATTTAGAAAAAGAGAATTAATCTTGACTATTGATTTGACCTCACAAGATACTCTCCGTAAATATATAGGTGGATTGCATAGTTATTTGAGACGTACTCTACTTGTGTTTAATCCCACCAATCTAGATGAAGCATGTGTTTGGGGTACTCATTTAGAATCAAGAGGAGACAAAGCAAAGGAGAAATTAAAGGAAAAGGCAATAAGAGTGTTACCCTCAAGAAAGAGGGGGAGAAACTTACTTGCAAACATCGTTCAAAGGATGGCCATGATGAAGACCATTGTTAGAAATTACATCCAAAATTGAGACCAAAGAAGTTTAATAACTAGGGAAAACAAAACACTGTTGTTACAACTGAACAAGATCTAGGATCTGATCCAGGTGATGAAACTAAAATCACAACCATGGTAATGAAGGGTATAGCTTCTACAAATACTAGTTCTTCTAGAAATTCTGTTGAATATCAAAATGATAAAGAAAGAAGTGAGATTTTTCATATTAGTGCCATTACAAAACATACGAAGGTTGATACACTATTTGATAGTGGATCCCAAGTCAATCTTATCTCAGGAGAAATTGCCAAGAAAATTAATCTAGAGACCACACCTCATGCAAAACCTTACCCTTTGGGTTGGATATGTGATAATGCTAAATTGTGACTGATAAGAAAATGTAAACTCAAATATTCCATCAACGCTAATTTTATAGGTGGGTTGAGCTTGATGTTGTACCACTTGAAATTTGTGGGATTGCCTTAGGGAATCCATATTTATATGACCAAAAAGCCATATTTATTGTCATGAGAAAAATTATCATATTTTCAAAGATGGAGTTGAGTATATTGTTAGAGCACATCACAAGAAGATGAACTTATCTCTTGTTAGTGCAAGACAAATGAAAAGGCTTGTGAATGCTAGTAAGAGTTTTGTGTTGATGATAAAAGCTAAAGATAAACCTAAAGGGTTACCTCCAAAAACAAGAATTCAACGTGAGATACAATTGAAACAGGGTGCACCACTTCTAAACATTGACATGTACAAAATGCCAGTCTTGGAGAATGTAGAAATTAAAATACAAATTCAAGAGTTGCTTGATAAAGGGGTCATCAAACCTAGTAAATTTCCTTATGGGTCTCCTATTTTTTTGGTTTTAAAGAAAGATGGTACATGGCACATGTGTGTAGATTTCCAAGCTTTGAACAAGATTATGGTAAATAATTGTTACCCTCTTCCTCGCATTGATGATTTGCTAGATCAATGGAAGGATGTTGTTTATTTCACTAAGTTAGACTTGAGAAGTGGCTATCTTTAGATAACGATTGCTGAAGGTGATATTTGGAACACTGCTTTCAAGACAAAACAAGGATTGTATGAATGGTTAGTTATGTTGTTAGGTTTTGTAATGCACTTGCTACATTCATGAGAGTTATGAATGATGTATTGTGACTATTCCTTGATGATTTTTTCATAGTCTACTCAGATGATATTTTGATTTTTAGAAAGACTCGTGAATAACATATTAAGCATGTAAAGCAAATTTTAGATGCCTTGAAAAATGAAAAGTTGTATTTGAAGATGTCTAAATGTGAATTTGGCAAAACCTCTTTGGTTTACTTACGTCATATTGTAGGAGGTGGTGAATTGAAGATTGATCCCTCCAAAGTTGAATTCATTGTTGTTATAGGTGAAACCACCCTAAGGCTTTGGGTTGAGAACCCCAACATAGTAGAGGGAAAACTTCAAAAAGAAATGCTCAAACAATAATTAAACATCCTTCTTCTACTAAATCGCGTAGGAGTGTCCTTACTCGTTGTCCTTCGTTTGGGTATATTCCGCAAGGTGCAAACCCTCAACTTCTCCTAATGTTCTTGAATCCTGAAAATTATTCAAATAGAACATACAAGACAGTAGAAGCATAAAGGATATACATGATGTTAAGTTCAAATCATATAAATGAATGACTAATTATACATCAATAAAGATTCATAAATGAATTACAACATAACCTTGATGCATAAACAAATTTCAAATTCAGAAACAGAACATCATTCATTTTTATTAAAGTAAGTTATAGATAAGGTGGAGAAATATGACCCAAGTCTTTCTTTAGCTCCAAGTGGAACCGTCCTCTGGATTTGTTGTTTCCCGGCCTTCAACAATCTTCCTCCATCACCAACACAAGGATATCTCAAGCAAGATGAGGGATATCTATAATTAAGGAAACAAGGGTTCCTGAAGCTTTGGGGAGTGCAGGAGGCACAACTATTCTTCAGACTTGATCAAAAATAATCTCACTATAGTATCAATATCTCATACTTTATCCTTTAAGGCCTTCCCATAGAGGTTTATTTGTACCTCTCCAAGTTAGTTTTTTCAGTTGGGAAACAGTTGGGCCACGGGAAATAGGAGGTGAGTAACAAGTAAAACCCGTGAACCCCGCTCGAAATTAAGGAAATTTATTTTTTAAAAGTGTTTTAACATATGCACGCGGGTTGGGTATATACTGACATGCGTGTACACGCTTTTAACACAGGGAAAAGTAGCATATAGGGGAATAAAACACTGTTTTTTAAGATTTTGGACCAAATCTGGAAGGAAGGGTTGCCCTAGGCCATAAAAAAAGCATCATATCTACCAAGAGTGGTAAATGGTGCTATAACAGATGTCTATATAAGGTTATAAGGGGTACATGATGGCCGAAATGTAATAAGCGTATGGAAAGAATCATGTTGAGACCAAGGAGGAGTTCACCAGAATTCAACATGCCAAGCCATCAAAAGAGATCAGAAAGAAACTATTGTCTGAGGCGGGCATACGCATGTTCAGAAATAGTAAAGTATGTCCGCATATCAAGTACAAAAGCATATCCAATATGTGTACAAGTATAAAGGAACTGAAATTACATAATGGATCATCTGATCATAATCAAGAAAGTACATGTCTGAATATCACATATAAAGAGCCGATCAATGATGCTGAAGTATGAAGCTAATCATTGAAGTCAAGAAACTGATCCCAATAGTACCAAGTGAACATGATGGAATAAATGATGCTACATCACAACTCGGGTGCTAGCATATAAGATGTCACTGTAAGGAACTGCAACATATAAGGTGGATGGCATCGACTAGCAGAAACATGAGCAACTGACAAGTGAGCCAAGACATGTTGATTCAAACCCGAGGTCTTCACTGACTGCCGTGGTACATTTCTACATAATGGGAATGAATCATCTGAAGTTGACCATGTGAGAAATCATTTGATTATCGATCATTTATGAATGCCATTAAAAAACGCGAGACTACTCATCGATAATGATAATGAGAGTCAAGGTACCCAGTACAATCTAACAAGTGCGAATAAATGAGCTATAGTCAAACACTTCAAAGAATCTATCAATAAGGAGATAATGATGTTTTCCCACTGTCGATAGCGAAGGAATCTACCACTGATGGCTGCAAATCCTAAGGTACTGCCAAATGGACTCTAGATCTCTTTCCCTAAGAAATGAGCTCAGAAGTCAATGGGAAAAGATCCACTAGAAGGAAGGAAATAAGGCATCCTTCATCAATCTAGCGCGAGTGTAACCTATAGGCCAATCATGTGGAAGGAATCAGACGAACAAAGATTTAGTAACCCAACCGAAGCATGTTTTCGGCGTACACAAGATGTAGCTAGCGCACGATAGAAACCCTTTGAACCAACTAATAATGAAAGTTGACACAGAGGCAAGGAATCCACCAATAGGGTCAAATGGAAACCAAGGCACTGCATGAATCCCAATGTGTGGTAATGAAAGCTGATTTCGAACACAAGGGAAACCACCCAGTCAAAGATCCATTTATACTGATTGGTGCTGAGTACAAGGTGACCTATCAATAATGAAAATAGGGTTAGGGTGCGGCTCTAGATCTTTCTTTAGAGCAATTTGTCGTAGTCGATAAGGACAAGACCCACCAAGAAGAAGTCAATGGAGACCTTCTCAAACTGGCACAAGCAAAGGACCAATACTACTAATGTGATAACGAACATGTAGCTGACAACCAGGGATGGCCGACTGAAAAATAGGTCAAGAGACACCGCGGAGAGGTTGATTCAGGCTTACTTCCCTTGAACAAAAGCACGACTCAATTGTGACTATATGGAAACATATGATAACTCTGTATAAGTTTGTCATGCAGGAGGCATAAACAAACTCTTCATATGATTGGAAGTGGTAACCAATTAGAGGATCACTGACTCAATAACAAGGTTACGGCTTTCCTAAGTCATACTAAAGCCCACCCCAATCGAGCAAAGACTTTCTTTCGAGTGATTTGTTCAAGGGCGACACAAATGACTCTAGTTGCCATCAAAATATGGAAATAATGTCCCTTTCCCGCTCTTTTTGGAATATATAAATTTTTATCTTTTTCTTCTATACGAAGCTTGAAAAAGAATAAATAATACTATAGTACAATGGAAAGAATGAGTGTCAGAAAAAACATATGATCTAGTTCCTGGGAGGGGAACATTCCTATGCTCAATGCAAGGTGGCGAAACTAGTCAAGGACACTTAAAGGGATGTTATTTCCATAGGTCAAAGGGTGTGCCAAGTGAAGCCAGCTTAAGGCCAAAAGGTGCAAGTAGTCAATATGCAATGCAGCAGTACAATTCAACACAAAGGAGTCTCTAGAGTATAAGGTTAGAAAGCAGGGGAAAAGAACGAGAATGAGTCTTCAACGCATAAGTCACGACGAGACTAAAGAGGACTCTTGAGCCTACTCAATATAGCAGCATGGGCAACCAATGTCAGTGAGGATCTAACTAAGATGGCCATGTAAAGGTTAGATCTACCATCATATCATGATTTTTAAAGTCGGCGAGTGAAAATGGTTTGCAAATCAAGACACGATGGGGTTGACCCTATGGCCAATGTATCACAGTATGGAGGCTAGTGTGTAAAATGCAGTGGAAAGTGGTATTCCCTATCCTATATGCCAGTAAGAAAACAATACCTGCCATGACAGGTCTGCTGTCATGGGAACAAGATAACGCCTCGAAGAAATCTCTAAAATATCCTGTAAAGACAACCCGGTCTCGACACTCCAAGCCAAAAGGTCAAAAAATTCATAAGACAAAAACCAATATTTGAAAAAATATTTTGTATTTTCCAACTTATATAAGGACTTTTGGACTCACAGTTTTTTCATTTGAGTTTTCAGCAAGGAGATGTGGAGACAAACGCAAGAAAGCTTCCTCTGACCAATTTAACCGTTCAAATCACTCCAAAGATTCCAGGTAACCCTTATATCCTGCTTGTAATGATTTGTCATACTTTTCAGATGTTTTTTTCAAGTTTCAACTATGGGAAAATATGTCAAATTCAACTTTGCGTACATGCAGGTTGAAAATGGGTAACCCGCGTATACGACAGCCCTACACGCAACTGTGTGTAAAGGGAACCCGCGTGTGTGGGAGTTAAAATTTTAAAACAAAAACTAACAGTTTGAAACATCTTTTTGAACAAGATGACCATCCCCTGGAGGGAAAGAGAGCATAATGCCATAGATAACGAAGTTATGGAGGACCCAAATGATTTGGATGCTTTAAGAGGCTGCGACTTACTAAAATTCTTTAAGATTCCGAATATGAAATCCAACACTATTTCTTGAGCTTTTGATTCATTACTGGAGCATAGAAGATGACGCCTTCATGATCGATCAGATTCCTCTAAGGATTGAGATCAAAGATATCTACTTTATTACCAGTCTTTCCCAAAGAGGAGAGGTGGTGCACTTGACTGCCCGAACAAGGAGTAGTCTTTCTGTAGAAGACTATGTCCACATATATTGTCCTAGTCATCTAGAGAAGATTGGAAGGCAAATTGCAATCAAACACGTAGAGAGCTCGTCCTTAAAGATTTTACTATTTACCATTGCTAGGGTAAATGGTTCAGCTTCTTTACATCAGGCCTCACGAGTATCAATGAGCCTAACAGTGGAATTTTTCACCATAGTGTTTGATTAGTGCACACCTCTATTGAACAATATGAAGAATCATCTGACATCCATTTAGAAGGGTCAGACAAAGAACTTTGGGTATGGCACAATCTTATGTTCATTCTTCTTCGAGAAAGTACTTGGGCTTCGACCCAAGGTATTATCGACTATCAACAACCCTAGTGATCCATAAATGGGTAGATGGGCTGATTTGATGAAGCACCTTGTGGGTGGCGATGTGCCCAGAATGACCTTTGATGATGAGTTTTTCACCTGGTGGGATCAACAAGTCATCGCAGTCGATGACTACCCCTATGCCGATATGGATTTCTGGGAAGATCCAGACTTAGTGTTACCACCAAATGCAACATGGGGTGCCATAGGTAACATTTTTTTAATTTTTAAGATTTGTTAAGATTTTTTTGGACTTTTAATATAAATGAACTTAAAAATATTTT
This sequence comes from Pinus taeda, assembly GCA_000404065.3. NCBI lineage: Eukaryota > Viridiplantae > Streptophyta > Pinopsida > Pinales > Pinaceae > Pinus > Pinus taeda. Next base: position 163,319 of record APFE030548318.1, read on the forward strand.
TGGATGAGACAATACACTACAAAATATATTGATCATGTTTAAGATGTTGGACCAAAGAGACTTGATGGATTTCTGAGACACAGGCGTCACATAAGAGGTGCTGAAGAGGTTGCAGTCGAGACGGAGAGAGTTCTCCATGTAGTTCAGAGGAACTTGGTGAGGCCGACTCAACAAGTACCCATGATAGTCATAGAGGATTTTCCCGAGGAGATGCAGTGTCACATGGTAGGAGTACCACGGGACTAGGTGCGATTATTTCAACGTGTAGCCAATGCTGTTGTATATTTTCTAGCTGCTCATCCTGAGCCAACTAGATAAATGATCAAATCTTTTTATGATTGGACATGATGATGGGCATAAGCCCAAATTTTGTAGGGAATTTTGTCCCAATTTTGCATATTATTTTTTGGACATAAACACTCTATCTACATACAGATGATTTTGTGATATATACATATGACACTTTTGATTATTTTTGATATTTTTTAATTCGATGAATAATTAATATGCTAATTTAATGCTTGATTAGCAATAGAATCTGCTAATGAATTTTTTGATCGTGGAATGTGAACATATGTGATATAAACAAATGATCATTGCAACAATCTCACTCTAAAAAATTGGCGATATAAATAGGGATTGCGTACCCGATAAGTGTTATTCAGCTGAGATACCACTATTGTGAGTCCGAATAAACCATTAACGAATCAATACCAAGGGATATTGCTTCAGATAGCAAATTAATAATGGCAGTTTATTTGGCAATATTATTTGAAGCAAGACTGATACATACTCCTCTCGAAACCATCAACTGGCTAGATGGATAATAAATCACCCAAGACGCGGAAGCAAGGTTCCAGGTATGCCTACTAGCACCATTGGAAAATCCTAGATATACTGAATCATCCATCAATACTTGCCAAAGCAGATAAAAAAATATCGATATCACTAAAACCGCTAAATAGATATGTACAAACATGCAATATATACAAAACAAGTAAGTGCTTGGCTGAAGCCTAAGAAAAATACTTCTTAAGGTAGAGCCCATTTCTGGGCTCCGCTAACTTGTTTCCTTCAAAGTCAATTAATTCATAAGCCCCCTTTTTCAAAACATGCTTGACTATAAAGGGACCGTACCACATGGATTTAAACTTGTCTACCTCCAGGGCGTCTTTGTCTTGATCATAGACCAGGACAAGGTTGCCTTCAGAAAAATTCTGAGGACGAACAACTTTATCGTACTGAGTTTTTATTATTTTCTTATGGGCTTCGTTTATTATGGCGACATCTCGATGCTACTCATCAAGATGCTCCAAATGAACGAGGTGTTCCTTGAGACTAGAAGTCTCTGGAAGAAGTTCTACAACTAGCTTAAGAGAAGGAATTTCACATTCGATAGGAAAGATAGATTCCAACCCGTAAACTAGTTGAAAAAGAGTAAAACCAGTGGCAGTCTTAACTAATGTTCGGTATGCCCAAAGTGTCGAATACAACATGATGTGCCAATTGAATCAAGCTTTGTCAATGTCTTTTGCAGGATCATTTTAAGTGATTTATTCACAGCTTCAACTTGCCCATTGGCCTGAGGATACTATGGAGATGAATGCTCCTGCCGGAAACCCAACTTGAGAGCCAACTTAGACATCAGTTGATTTTGGAAGTGACTGCCATGGTTAGTGACAATCTCTTTAGGGATACCAAATCGTGAAATAACTTGATTGAAGAGAAACAAGGCTGTTGTTTCACTGTCATTTTTGAAAGTAGGCATGGCCTTATTCCACTTAGTAAAGTAGTCTACGACTACAATGATGTACTTGTGATTTCCTGCCGAAAGCGGATTACAAGTAGGTAAATCAATTCCCCCCTTCGTAAAAGGAATGATGGCGATAACAAGGAAAAGCGGAGCTGGATGCACGCGCATTTTCCAAGTATAGACTTGAAAAGGATGGCATATTTTGACTACTTCAATACAGTCTTTGAAAATTGAAGGCCAAAAGTAGCCTTCTCACAAAATTTTTTGGGTTGTTGCAAGCCCTGATAGATAACCGCCACAAGCTCCACTATGGCAATCATTAAGAACTGACTTAGCTTCCTCCAAAGTTAAAAAATGCCTAAAGATTGAATCAATCCCGCGATGATATAATGTGTCACCTATAATAACATAATTCTTAGCGAGGTGACTCAACTTTCTACACTTGTCTTTGGAGAAAGTAGGTGGAAACTTCGAAGTCTGGATATATATAATGATATCTCCATACAAAGGATCTTGTGCAAAACTGAGGAATATATGTTCATCGGGAAAATTTTCTTCGTAAATAGTTGCTGCTTCACAAGGCAGCTCTGATGTCAACTCTGCAAATACTAAAGATTTCTTAGATTTAGCGACATGAATTCCAAATTGAATTCTTGCAAAATAACAATCCATCTATTGTATTTTCCCCCAATCACTCACCTACTCAGAACAAATTGGAATGGATTGATGGGTGCTAAGACAAATGTTTTTCAAAGCAGAATGTAATGCCAAAGCCGTTGGACAACATGGACAACTGCCAAAGCCAATTTCTCGATGGGAGAATAGCGTAGTTTAGGACCTGTTAGCACTCCAAGAAACTCTCCTAGGTTGCAAATCAAAGATATCTAGTAACATATAATCTTCAATATTGTTCTCTGAACTATTGGAATAAATGATGGTTTGGATCAAGTTAGATAACCATTTTAGCTCTATTCTCACTCAAGACATGCTTGAACACTCTCAACAACACAAGACTTTAAATCACTAATGCTCAATAATTTGTAGATTTAATGAATAGATGGAGAATACTGATTGTATTGGCAAATTGCATATATAAACATAAATGGATGAATAGCTATAGGCAACAAAGAGAACACTGACTGTACTGGCAGTTGCATATATGACCACATATGAATGTTTAGCTATAGGCAACAAAGAAGCTTGCAATTCTAAGTTATCAAAGCAAAGATAAGATGACAGTTATCTGGCCTTAGACACAAAGGAAACATGAACAAAAATGTTCAAGTGCAAGCATAGAATGACAAAGAGAATGGATGTTGAACATATAATGGCAAAATAAGCTTGTATTTCTAGAATGGAGATGAGAATCTTGAAGGAACAGAGGAGGAATAATCTCCAGGAGTTGAACTCTTGTTACATTTAGTTTTCAACTATTTATAGCTCTTTACAATGATGCTGAGCCTTCTGAAGCTTCAGAGGTATTGATCTGTCCCTCTGTCTCATTAGCTATTTGATTCCCTCAATCAGTAAGCATGGCTTGGAGGTTTTCCTCTTCTAACAGAGGAATAATCACATTAAGATATTTTGGGTAGTTGCTACGCTGTGTGGGAGCTCTCTCATGTCAGAGATGCTCCACGATCATTCTGTTTGTTCTGGTTGTGTCGTGTTGTGGTTCCATGATCATTTTAAGTTGATTTGGCAGTGTTGCGTTGTCTATGACCCTTGATCACTTATGTTGCAGGCTAGATGTGCATGCTGTGGCTCCATGACTGATTTGTCATTGATTCGGCCTATGCTCTATGGTGGAATAGCTCTTCGGGCCTATGAAATCCCTTTAAAATGCGGATAATGACTGCTTTCTATTATGAACAGAAAGCACAACAATTCCGAGAATTCCCGCCCCGCTCTGTCCTTTTCGAACTTCAAAAAGTCCATAAACATGATTAATTCCTTTATCAGGTCCACCCTTTAGGTCACTGTCGCATATCGCAGCTGGGCGGTTCCCTCGCTTCCCTTTGTATTTGGAAATTCGTGAAAAACACTGGAAAACATGAAAAATTGCCTTTGGCGGACTTCAAAATATATATATTTCACTTCCTGGACCCTTTCGGGTCTGGGCTTCATCATTGGCTCAAGGTTCCTTTGTATTTCGTTGAATAATGAAATACATGAAAAATTCATTAAACAAGGCTTTGGTGCGGACCTGAAATTTTATAAGAAATCATTTATAACACCATCGGGTCTGGTCCATCAGGTCGCATGCATGTATATGTAAAGGCCCCACCCCTTTGGTTTCCGCTGATAGCAATCTGGCAATGCAACGTGGGGTGTCGATCTGCGCGCACGATCGACAGTCTCGATTAGGATCGGTCCTTCCACACAACTTGTGCCGATACCACCGATTTTCCTCCGCTGATTGCGACCCGCTGATCCAATCATCGGCGATCGTTGATCGGCGGTGTCCAGCGCTGATTGCCATTGCCCAAAGTTCTTTCTGCTTGCTGATTTGTGAATTGCCACTTAGATCTGGGCCGTTGATCGGCCAGGTCTAATAGCTACTGTACATTCTTAAATTTTAAGCCTGCGATAAGGGTTTTTGACTGTTTAAATGTGTTTTTTGCCTTCCAATAGTGCATTTCTTCCCTTCCAAGGGCTCTCCTCCCTCGTTTGTTTTGATAGATGGATGATCTTAAGCACTTTTGAAGACTTAGGGAGTACCTTTGGAGCATATTTGGATCCCTTGTGATGATTCTTAAGCAAATTTGGAGACTTTTAGAACATATATGGATCCAATTTTGGGACTTTTGCCAGTGAGGCTAATAGGACCTACCAAGCCTCGACTTAAATAATAGATTACATGCTCACATAAAGCATCATTTTCCTGAACCAAAACCATACCAATAGTTGATTCTGCAACAGCGAGATACAAAAGGAAGTCTCTGCTATAATCGGGTGGACTCAACAGTGGAGCAGAGGTTAATGCTTTTTCAAAGCATCAAAAGGTAACTGCGTGAAATCATCCCATAAAAATGGGACTCCTTTCTTAAGCAAATGCATAAATCCTTTTGTAATCTCAACATAATTTTCTATGAATATCCTCAAGAAATTTGCCTTTCCTTGGAGACTTTGAAGTTGATGAATGGAAGAGAGGGGAGGCAACTGAAGTATTTCCTCAACCTTGAAGGGATCAACTTGAATCCCCTTTGTCGATACGATGAATCCTAACAACCGACTAGATGTGACGGTGAAAATGCACTTACTTGGATTCAACCAGATTTTATAAAAACAACATTGTTCAAAGATCAACCGAAGGTGTTTAGGATGATCAATTCTCTTTCGAGAACGAGCTGCTAAATCATCTAGATATGCTTCGATAACATGTTTGATGTTGTGAAAAGCATAAGACATGGCCTGCTGGAACGTGGCTCCAACATTTTTAAGGCCAAAAGGCATATTTTTGTATGCAAACGTACCCCAAGGACAAATAAAGGTTGTCTTGTGCTGATCTTCTGGAAGAATAGTAATTTTATTGTAACTGGAGAATCCATCCATGAAAGAAAAAATTTCATTACTCGCACATTCATCAATAATTTGATCAATAAAGGGTGTGGGGTAATTGTCTTTCAGACAAGCCTTATTTAAATCCTTGAAGTCGATAAATACTCTGATCATCCCTTGCTTTTTATCCACGGGGATTGGATTAGAGACCCACTCAGTTAAAGGAAAGGGGTATATGAATCCCACCTTAAGCAGCTTTTCAACTTCAACTTTAATAACTGCTGCTTTTCAACGATTGACTGGTCGAAGATTTTGGAAAATAGGTCTAGTGTTTTCATATGTCTTTATCTCATGCTAGATTATAGATGGTTCAATTCCAGGCATTTTATCATAAGACCAAGCGAACACATCCTGAAACTCTTTGAATTAATTGGTGTAAATTTGAATTTCTTCAGGGGAACAGTCAACTCCGATGAAGAAATTCTCTATTACGTTAGGATTCCTATAGATGTTCATAGGTATAGTTCGTGAGATAAATGACATGTTACCTTCGGCAGAAAATTGTGCCGGAGCCAAAGGGTTTAAAACTATATGAACATCACTTGTTGACAGATTAGACAAACTTGACTCAATTTCTTGCAAATGAGGGAGGAAATATGAATGATGATGTATATCATCCCATGGTCTATCAACACCCATCATTGCCTCCAGAATTGCTTCCTCAGATGGTAAAACTGTATCTAGGCAATCCTGAGCTAAAGTTGAATCAAGGGTTCAGGCCGGGGTCACATCTCCATATAACTCCTCTGGTGAGAAAGAAGCAGGATGGGTGTCTACAGAGTTAATGATAGATTGATAAGCGATTTCCGTCGCAGACATGAGAAATTCCATTCCACCTACTTGTCCTCTATCTAATGTGGTAGTTGAATAAGGTAAGGGCCAAGGGTCTGAAAAATAATGAGTTCGAAAGAACTCCCTTTGAGAAGGTCCTTTGGAGGATGAAATAGTGTTGATTCTAGCTGAAGGAGTAGGGAGATCAAAAATACCCATTAAAGAAGAGTACATCCCAACTCCTAAATTATCAACAGGTTTCCTTGGATTGTCCACTAAAGGAATAGTAGAATCAGAAGATGCATGAGAGTCACCTGGGGAATAATCCATCTGATCAACTCTTACAATCCTTCCCTCGTGAGGAAAACACAGGATGCGAAATAATGATGAAACTATGGCATCCATCTCGTAAATCCAATTCCTGCCTAAGAGGAGGTTGTAATGCAGGTTCACATCTAAGATTTCTACCTCAATATTTATCGCCTTTCCCCCAACACATATGGGAAAGGCTGGAATAATCCCATGCGACCTATGAGAATGTCCATCAAATTCTGTCAATAGAGTTGGTGAATGAACAAATTGAGGTGATCCAATGGCCTTCCAACATGACATGGACATCACGCATGTGGAAACTCCCTCATCTATAGTGGTTCGAAAGATGTTGGTCTTTCGGTATGTAGAATTTATCTTGAAAGCCATATGATGGGGAAGTCTCCTTTTGACATTTGAAATATCAAAAGTAAGCACAAGAGAATTTTTTGGATCTACTGCTCCAATTTCCAAGAGAAAAGCACTTCTCTAAGCAGGGCATGGCTGGAGTACCTCTAACATTGACATACCACAAGAACTCTGAGCCATATCTTCTACAATCGAGTAGTTCTGGGTGTAGAAATTTTATGAATAATATGACACATATTCACAAAGATTATCCCGATTATATACCATTGCGGAATACATGCATAATACATAACCTCCTCTACGTTGATCATCAATTTACAGAAGTAGAAACAATAACATGCGCACATAGAAGCATCAATCGCACATATCAACACAGTATTTTCCCGGGGAAAGAATATCGCTAAAAACCCCAACTATCTGTATATTATATTGATTGAGAACATGTAACAATACATAGTACAATACTCCTCACAAGTATCCAGCACTATCTCCACCTGTTACACACAATACAGCTCAGATCTGATCTCCAAATCTCCTCCATTGCTTGCCTGCCTCCACTGCACAATACATGCATGAGAATACTGAGAATGGCTGATCCATTCATGTGTTTCCCTTGTGTATGACCACGTAATCCTCATTGGAAACTCAATCCATTGATTGTGCAAATCACATGCACAACTATAGTCACAACTGACAACTGTCTTGCCCTTTCACTCACCTCTAACACTTGTCTCCACTGAACTGTCCATGCACTGAGTTAAATGATGTATTCTTCAGTTGCTTTATGAGTTAATAATTAGTGAATTAATTAATAACTAATTCACACAACTCATCACTTAGTCTATTGGCCAGTTAGACTAAATACAACTAGTTCAACTAAGTCAAACTGAACACAACTCCATTAACTACTCATCTGACTCCACAGAACTCAACCACTTGAGTTCTAACTGAAGTCCTTCATGCAATAGCTCAGTAAACCCATAGGTAACCACGTGATTCCTTCAGGCAGTTGCATGTGCCACATCTGTAGCTCCAACTGAAGTGCTCCAAGAGAATAAGATAAAGTTTAGAGTCCAAATATTACTAAGGGCTAATAATATTTTACTGTTTCTATTTTACCTGACAGTCTAAAAATAGACTCTGATCACATCGCTATGATCCAAAAAATAGAAGTCCATCTATTTTTCCCAACATGACCAATCATCCATAAACAACATCCTGCAACTCATAGACTTTGCGCCATAATTTTCCTACGGGCCCACTTAGTGAAGGCGGCTCCTTTCCACTAAGCTCCATCATCTTGTTGCATTCTCAACAAGCATTTCTTGTTGCACACTTTTCAAAAACAACCATCAAACATAAAAATCTTTGTATAATCATGAATACAAAATTCCTTGCAACCTGGATGGATGAAACTAGATCCAAGGTCTTGATCTCCATCTCTCGATCCATAGTACAAATCTAACCATGCGAGTAAATGTCTCAAAGTCGAACATGGAAGAATCCACTTGATTACCAGTCATTGATGTGAATTGTTAACAAGTGCGAGAGAAACCACCAATAATGACAATGGCTCTCAAGGTACTTCCAGTACAATCTATGAAGTGTGAATAGGTGATATGAATTTGAACACTCATAGAATCATTCGATCGAAGTCCAATGATGAGGACCTGTCGTTGAAGGTGAGAAACCTACCATTAGGCATGTAGGTGTCAAGGTACTAAACGTTTCTAGATAAAATTCCTAGATAATGAGCTGAAGTCGATAGGAAGTGATTCATTGTAGGAGGGCCTATGACACGAAGCTCATGTCAAGTTTTAAAGAATAGTTTGCAAGGACTGACTCAGGGTTTGCCGATGCGATTGAAGGATATGAAATGCAAGGTAATTTGAACCGAGGTTTAGAATTCTCTTGAACATATTGGCGACACAACAAAATGACTTAGAAGCATTTGAATCAACAATAATGCCCAAAACCAACTGAATACTTTCAATAAGGTTCGATTAACTGTGAGACAAATGGATTCCCCAACCTGAATAGATATGTGATGGAGTGTCATGTTCAAGAGAGACATATTGCCTTAAATACAAGAAATGAAATTTTCTTCTCAATTTCCCCCCACCATTACTAGCAAGTACCTATTTATTTTTTACAAGCTTGAGGAGAATAACATATGCTTGTCTTGTAAGCTCATCCTTCGGATGAGTCCATCAAAGTATTTTTAACGAACTCGAAGTAGGAATGATTCGGTCCCATTATTCTCAACGAGTCCTATACTATTTTTTTTTATGAGTCCAGTAAAGGCATAACTTGTTTCCATTTTATTTTAAAGAGTTTGTTGAAAAAGACAAAAAAAGGAAACTCATTCAGTTCTTTTACCATAAAATTTTAGCAAGCTCGGAGAAAGTAAATCTCAATGTTTTTCATTTTTAGGGGGTTAGAATAAAAGCATAAGTAAACTCCATCATGTTCTTTTTTGTATGTTTAGTCTCCCAAGTCTGAAAAAGGATAAAATAATATAAGTGAGAACTCTATTGAGCATGCTTGATCAACATATACCTTTTCTGTAAACAACCCTAGCTCAGTCTGTAAAAGGGGTAAACTTATACTAAGTGGATAGTTGTTTATTTACTTTTACGAGTTCAAACAATCAAGTGCTCAACAATCTTTTCATGTTTTAAGAGTCTGAAAATGACTTAAAAGAGGACTCTATGGTTTTGCTTTTTCACAAGTTTTAACGAGTTCGAAAAAGTGATAAAAATATACTCATCTTACTAACTTTCAATTTAATTAACAAGCAGGAAAAGATGGAAAGAACTCAACATTTTCATGTGTGTTTTACGAGCATGAGAAGATAGTGAAAGAAACTAAGGATTTTCATGAGTTTAACGAGTCTTGAAAATAATAACCGAAATGGACTCAAGATAATTTTCATTTTTACACAGGCTTGAAACAAAGCAAAATTGTGCTTGAGGGTGGTTTCATTTTTACACAAGCTTGAAATAGAGAAAACTATGCTTGAGAGAAATTTTCATGCCCCCAACATAATCAATACAAGGGAACATGCCCCCAAACTTCGTTTCATTCACCAGAGTTGAATACTGGTTACTAATAGGTGGATGAAATGAAGTTTCATTCACGAGATTTCAGAGGCTCGACTTAACATTTATGACATCTAGTTAAAGACTCAAGTCAAATAGGGAGGATTTGTTTCATTTTTTAACGAGCTTGAAACATGAAAAGAACTATAATCATGAAGAGTTGTTTCATTTTTTAAATAGGTTGACACAGTTAAAGAACTATCCTCAAGAGACCCTGTTTCATTTTTTTACCAAGGTTAACACAGTAAAAGAACCACCCCCATATAACTTGTTCATGGCTTCCAAATGGAAGAAACACATTTCAAGGGAAACCCCTTGATCATGGTTTCCAAAAGGTCTTCATCAGATGGAAGAATAGTTCCCTGGAAGGAATACATGTCAAGGGGATCAATAGGGAAAAGAAAATCATATTCAAATGCCCCCAATAAAATTTTGACCATGTCATTTATCGGATCTAAGTCAAAAGAAGTCGAGAAGATAGTGAGAGGCACTCTTGCATCGATAACTGAAAACATGGGACATGTTGCCACATAAATAATCTATGGCGGGGTAGGTAACACTTCCATATAGGGCACATTCAGGGGTGTCGTATGACTGGTAGTCAAAGTAAGATCAATGTATGAAATCTGATCATAATGTTTCCATTGTGAGGGAAGGAAATCACATGAAAGAGTGTCGATATGACAACTTTCATGGCATAGACATAGTCTCTCCCAAGGAGAAAATTGAAATATAATGGACCTTGGACTACCATAAGATCAATACAAACAATTTTACCTTCCAAAATAATATGTAACTTAGGAAGGATCTCTAAAGGTTCACTAACAATTTTGTTAAAAGCTAACAAATTCCATGTAATAGGCACAAGCTGAGGGGAACCCAAATCTTGCCAAGCAGTTGAGGATAAAATAATAATAGAAACACCTTCATCTACATTTGTGTGACACACATTCTTACCATAAGCCTTTACAATGATTTGGAAAGGGGTGGAATAAGGAAGACAAGGTTTTGTCAGTCTACTCCAATAAAAAGAAATAGCCTCATTACTTGGATGGGGTTCAAAAGAAACAGATGAAATGCCCCCATGTGTAGAAGAATCTGAAATAACATGAAGAACATGAGCAGTATGAAGCTAACCCTCCAAAGGGAGAGTGGGATCGGTTGAAGATGGAATCAATTCAACTACTTGATTAGCAAATAGTCCATAAACTTGGGTATACATGTTTCACTATCCAATGGAAAAGTGGCATTGACTGTACTTGGATTTAGATCAATCACTTCGTCGATTGATGGTAGATGGGGATAAATTTTACGGTAATTAGTTGGAAGTTGTTGCTGTGAAACAATAAGTTTTCCAACAATTTTGAGGTTTCATCCATGTGAGGGAAAAGGTGACTATGATGAGCCCCTTTTCATAACCTACAAGGAAACCTGACCTTAATATTTTTTCCTGGAATCTAAGAATCACTAGTTGATGGATCAAGAGTAAGTTGATAAGAATTATTTGACCATACTTCCAAAACCTTAGGAATACCACAACAATTGATAAGTAAGTGGTCACCCTTACAAATCTTGCAAGGGAATTTTGGCTTACGATGCATTGTAGAAGTTCCCTCAACATTACCAATACTTCTGACCTTGGTTGGTTTTTTGACTACTTTCTTATCTTGCTTCTTCTTCTTCTTCCATTTCTTCTTCCTCTTAGTCACTTTGTTACTAACATCAAGTATTTTACCAAGCGAAGAAGAAGAAAGGGAGGAGGACATGTTGGATGAAGAAGGTAAAGGCCCAATAATAGGTTGGTGATGTTGAGATGGAGAACTTGGTTGAGGTGAAAAAATCGGTTGAGATGGTACAATTGGAGTATTCGGAATTAAACAAGTTGAGAACAACCATACATGTAAACCTATCATGAATCTGGGAAGTGACAATGTAGCCATATAAGGAGGACCGACGTTTCCAAGATTGGGAAAAGGAATAGGATTCTAATTAAAAGGGAGGTCTTTATCGGTAACTTCCGACATTGTTTCCATTAGATTCAATCCAAATAAGTTTTTATTATTAAAATTAAATAATATTCACAATCTACACCTAAGGTCTTATAAAAAGTAAAAACAAATAAGGTAACACACGCTAAAAATCTAGGGATCCAAACCATACAAACTCACCTCTCATATAGATCGATATTTACTAGTTGGTGATAAAATCCAACATCGTAAAGATCAAAGTGAAAACATGTATAGATATGAGCATTTGGAACTAGTTACCCTGACAAAATCTTAATGAAACAGTCTAGTGCAAGTAACTTCGGCTATGCCATCTCAAGCAAAGATTACCCTCCAAAAAGTCCAAGTGAGTCTAATCAACATTTGTTCCAGGTACAACAAGACCTTCCCTCTGCCTTCACCTTAGGTAGAGTCCTAGGATTATGATCAATAAGTTTACCAACTACAACAATTTTACTTGGGGGGATAGTCATAAATCAGACGTACACGCAAGGGCAGAGTAACAAAGCTCAATCCCCTTGAAAGCTCCCCAACGTGGTTAATTGGAGGTTTACTTTCATGTGACCCCAAGTACCTTTCAGCACCATTGTAATACGTGAAAATCGCTCTATCATAGCCAATGAAGTGGGTATGATCACTTCACCATATCCGACATGATCTCATGCTTAACTCATGAATAATACCCAAATAAAAACTAAAATAATTGGATTCCTCTCATTAACTCAAGATTCTATTGTTTGTTTGTAGCTTTGGAAAGTTTACTCACTTCCATATTCCAAAGCCCTACACTTAATCTACTGTAGGTGGTAAGAGCCCTAAAAATAATAAAAATTCTAGATGAATTGTATTAACATTGTGTTATTAAGTTGTTATTTACTCAAGGGTAAATGGACGTGAAACTAATGGTATTATGACTTTACTCAAAACTCTAATGCATCAAATATGAAATTTGTAATCTCTTCATTTTGATGAATTCTAGCTAGAGTAAGTAAAGAGGTTCTTCTTTAAAATATTAACTCCAAAATGTATCACTTCTAATTTTTCAATGCAATTCAAAGCTCTAAGTTGCAAACCATGCAATGTAATCCATTCGTACTATTCTTGAAAACTATGCAAATGTAATCTATGCACAATTTTGTGAACACTATGAAAATGAATGTAATCTATGCACAATTTTCTTTCATGAAATGATAATTCTAATCATGCAAATGTAATCTATGCAAAATAATTCTTCAAAATAAAGACAAGATGATTTCAAAGCCGCAAAAAGACAACACGGCTATTTCCTTTCAGAAATCCAACCAAAGAACCAATCAAGTGTAAGTAAAGGAAATCAGGTGAAATTCCAAAGATAAAAAGATATGACACTCAAAGGCGATTAACACTCAAGCAAAATTTAGCCCCCCCACTGATGACTGAGGGAGAATTGTTTTTGAAAAAATGAAAGAAAAAACATGCAGAAATTGTTAAGAAACTGAGACAAATATTTGAGAAATAATCAAAGGAAATCAAATTCAAAACACCCAATGAATCCTTAAAATAAGAATGCTTAAATGAATGTTATGAAATCAACTCTTAAAGTGTAATTCTAATTAAAATTCAGTATTGGACTAAAAACTTACTCCTATTTTCAATGCAGCACAAGAAGCACATCATTACAACGCTAATTCTTGAGAAACCCTACCTTTCAATCCTCGAAAACTAAAAAATCTCAAGAAAAATCCTTTACAACACCCAATCAAACACACGTAGACTGACTAGAGGCATATACAAGTGCAATGAATCCATAAAAAGGAAAATTTCAGAATTAAATGAGAGGAAAAACTATTTTTTCAAAAATTCTCAAGAACTTTGCAATTTATCAATATAAACCAGTGCGCATGCACATAGATGCTAAGGCAACAACTGCACAAATCTGCGTTCTATTTCTAAATAGAAACTTAAAGAAAAATAAAAAATTATCCAAACAAATCACAAAATATTAAATATCATTAACTTGTCAAGATCCAGATAAAGCTATCAAAAAAGGTTCGAGAATAAAAAACAAGGAGATGGAAGAGAACATGACATTCCCCAGGGGAGTCACCAATTTGGCGTAGTAGACAAATCCCTCTTGCTAACAAGAGTGATCACCCTAGATCCTAAAGGAAACTAGAAACAAATAAAAAATCAAGTTAATTCCTTCCCCGAATCTATCTTTTCTTGAATCATAAGCTAACGAGGTGAGAAAAGGAAATTCATACCTTATTACAAAATTCTTGATTAAGGTCCCTCTTTGTGCTTCAATGCAGCTCCTCCATGCTTGAATCTAGACCTGCACACATGAAAACAAAAAAGGAGCAAAGGCATATGAAACATAAATGATCAATAATTCAAACTAGTGATCAAGGAGATTAGGAACAAACATCACTCCAAATAACGTCATTCCAATGGACAAATATTAATAACATAAACCATCCATGAAATCCATCAATTAATCCATTAAACAATGAAGTGAGAAGAAATGCTTGTTTGTATTAATTTTAGAAACATAAAGGAGCTACAAAACATGTGCCTTGATGTTGTGAAGCTCCTCCCATTGATCTCAATCCTCTCCTAGAATGATAAGCTTTCCAGCTTATTTCCCCTAGCATAAACTTAATCTCAACAGCCTCCCTCAATTTCCCCACCTATGGTTTGATTAATAGGCAAAAAGGAAGTAGTTTGAGATCCTTATTCCAAGGATGAGATCCACTAAAAGAAGGAAGAGGCATCCTTGAAGAATGGGAATTAGTTCCATGAAAATTGAGGTTAGGCTCGAATAAACATGAGTTCAAGGCTTTCTATTGGGAATGATTCACCTAACAATGCTTCTATATCTCACTTTTTATTTTTACTTTTTATTGATTTAATGCACAATTTTTATTTAGAAACATTGCAGTTCTACGCAGTTTATAGTGGAAGAACTGCACATGTGCAGTTTTTGTTAAGAAAAACTACGTAGATGCTCAAAAGCAAGGTTTTGTACTGTGAGATCATTCCACTTTATTCAAGGTATATAAGTTTTTTAATTGCAAGGGAGTGTTTCATGACACTTGGATGGATGGTGAGAGATCCAATTTTAATGATTATTTGTCATGGTGACAAAATGAAGTGTAACACCCTCACAGTGCATTTAGAGAATCCATCAAATATAGGGAGGCATAATATCCCAATCATGCACTGCAAGCCTGAGTTATGCCATGATAAGTCGCCTACTCCCTTGCCTCAGTTGTTATGATTGAGCTGGCAGAAGTAATTAAAATTAATCACTTCACGAAACTCCATCCCCACGGACTGCCACTCTCGAAAATAATCCCCCATAGGCATCTCCCTGGCATCAGGTTTGTCCCCACTCTTAGGAGCCAGAAACATAGGCGTGGTGGATTTGGTCACTCCATGGTGCATAAGGGTGTTTTTCTAAGGGATGTCATTCTCTATGTGGTGTGATTCTTTGAAGCTTTCACCTCCAATAAAATCCATGTGGCTATCCCTAATATGTGTTTGCCTCAATTCATCCATCACATCTATTTTCCCTCTCACCACATCATTCTTCCCTTTCACCAAGTCATTCAAGGAACCAAAAATTGACACAGGAAAAACAGCCTAAAGAAATTTACCTAACTTTCATAATAACCTTACATGAACCTGGGTTATGTCCAACATATACCAATCAGAAGCGTTTACATTGGTGGATTTTATCTAAAACCTGACCAATCACCAACCAGTGGAATAACACATAATCCGCAACTGAATGTTGGTCCCACCTAAATGCACAATACCAGACTCCAAATAAAATAAACTTGCATCCATAAACTTCTCGATTCCACTCAGCCAAGTCTTGTCGGCTTCAATCTCCGCTGTTGATCAAAGCCCACTTGATCTAACGGTCAATAGCAATATTGCATGGACCACTTGCACGATGTTTACCTGACCTTATGGAGTCGATAAGGATTTTAAATCCTTAATCTATAAAATTTCGGGTCCACTTTTGAAGTTAAAGTCCATTCAATTTATGGCCCGTTATCCGTTGGATAATGGAGGCCATCAAATCCTACGGTCTGTGACCCTTCAACTACCATGCGGATTACCAAACAACTCAACCCCCATAGTTGACTTCGACATAAGTGTTTGAAATTTAGATCGATGTTGTGATTGAGTGTGGGACTTCGATCATGATCAAAACATCCATACACTCCTAACCCCACGATTTATTCCTCTGCCGTTCTTTTTCTGCCATTAATGTCTGTTGATCTAAACGATCGGACGGCTCCCTCTGCGCTTGTTTGCTTATGATGGAATTTCGTTATAAGAGTTATCTCTGCCATGCTCTGTTTAAACACTCACACATATATATCATTTTAATGTTGGATTTCCATGGATCCTTACAGTGATCGATGATCGATCAATAACATGTCACATGAAATTTAACTCTTCCTCCACATACATAAACTATAGGTCAAACATACACATATACACGGAAATCCACATAACACATATATTTCTATTATATACATAATTCAATTACAAACTAAGGCATTTCAGCCGTAGACACAATTTCTCCTTAGACTACATTGCACTCTCACTCTCTGTCTATGCTCTATATTTGTTTCTCTATATCCCCCTATCAGAACACGCAGGTTCATAATATATAGAAATAACTATAGAATCATGGATCATTCTAGATCCATGATATTCTCCTAAAATCGTTCAAACAAACTCTTAAATCTTTCATTATGCATACATGGAAGATAATTACATTAAATTAAGTCTTCTCGAGACTTATCAATTCCATCAAATTAGCTCATTTTTAGCAGAAAATTGCTCCCGGTTTACATGGTTTTCCACATATCCTCCTCCATAGCTTTGACTTTGACTTTTGATTAAGGGTGGTCAGATGCTCCTGCATCAGACTCCCGAGGCACAAAAATTTATGACCTCCTAGTCATATGCTTCTTCTTCATCCCATAGCAATTCTACCCACTTCCTTAGTGGAACTGCCTTCATAATCTTTCTGTGAGATGCAACCAAACCTCTGCAGTAACAATCTTCTCTGCTACACGATACCTCACCAAGCTTCTCTCTTAGCTTAGTCTTTCAGCATCTCTCTAGTTGTCTCTTCTGTGGAACCATATGAGCACTCCATGCTCTAGGCTACTGCATTCTCCTCACCTTCTACTGTCGCTATTTGTATGACAACGTAAAGACCACAACTCACTAGTCTTCAACATAACTGTACCTCCTCCTTTCACACACAAAATCTTCTTTCTACTCGCAAGAAAAATTTCCTTGCTCTAATACCACTTGACGCAGGAAAAACCGCCTAAAGGCAATTTCCCTAACTTTCATAATAACCTTATGTGAACCTGTGGGCCATGACCCACCTATACCAATCAGAAGTGTTTACATGGGTGGGTTTTATCTAAAACCCGACCAATCACCAACCTGTGGAATAACACATAATCCACCAACGAACGCTGGTCCCACCTGAATGCACAAGACCAGACTCCAAATAAAATAAAATCACATCCATAAACTTCTCGGGTCTGCTCAGCCAAGTCTTGTTAGCTTCAATCTCTGCCATTGATCAAAGCCCACTTGATCCAATGGTTAGCAGCGATATCATACAGACCACTTGCACGATGTTTACCCAGCCTTACAGAGCCGATAAGGATTTTAAATCCTTAATCTATAAAAGTTTGGGTCCGCCTTTGAAGTTAAAGTCCGATCTTTTTATGGCTCGATATCCGTTGGATAACAGAGGCCATCAAATCCTACGGTCTACGGCCCTTCAACTAGCACACGGATTACCAAATAGCTCAACCCCTATAGTTCACTTCGACATAAGCATTTGAAATTTAGATCGACGGTTGTGATTGAGTGTGGGCCTTTGACCATGATCAAAACATCCAGACACTTCTAACCCCGTGGTCTATTCCTCCACCATTCTTCTTCTGCCATTAATGTCCATCGATCTAAATGATCTAACGGCTCCCTCTGCGCTTATTCGCTTATGATGGAATTTCGTTATAACACAGAGTTATCTCTGCCATACTCTTTTTAAACACTTATACATATATATTGTTTTAACGCTGGATTTCCATCAATCGTTATAGTGGTTGATGATCGATCAATAACCTATCACATGAAATTTAACTCTTCCTCCACATACATATGAACTATAGGTCAAACATACACATGTACACAGAAATCCACATAACACATATATTTCTATTATATACATAATTCAATTACAAACTAAGGCATTTCAACCTTAGACACAATTTCTCCTTAGACTACATTGCATTCTCACTCTTTGTCTATGCTCTATATCTGTTTCACTATATCCCCCTATCAGAACATGTAGGTTCATAATATATAGAAATAACTATAGAATCATGGATCATTCTAGATCCATGATCTTCTCCTAAAACCATTCAAACAAACTCCTAAATCTTTCATCATGCATACATGGAAGATAATTACATTAAATTAAGTCTTCTCGGGACTTATCAATTCCATCAGATTAGCTCATTTCTAACAGAAAATTGCTCTTGGTTTACATGATTGTCCATGTCTCCTCCTCCATAGCTTTGAATTTTACTTTTGATTAAGGGTTGTCGGATGCTCCTGCATAAAAAATGTTCTTGAATGTTATAGCCATCTCATCCCTGCTACTATCTCCCATCTCTACTAAATTTGCCCCTTTCTTGAGAGTCTTTGAATCTAAGGTAATTTTCAACTATCGTTCTTTTCTTTTGTACCTATACCCCTTGTAAGTGATGTTCTACTTATCCTCCAGGGTCATATAAAGAAATCCTCCCATAACTAGCCAGATCAAGGCTTTAATACCACTATAATATTCCTAACCGAAATACTAAATGATAACAACCAAAGACAAGCAACTAAATTTAAAACATGAGAAGAAATATTAGAACACAAAAAACTCACACCAAAAATGTTGAGCCATATTATTAATATGATGAAACGAGGTAGAATGAGTTGGAGCAAGTGCACCTGGGCTTGCTACAACAAGCTAGACAAGTTCCATGTGAGAAACGTGTTGCCCAAGTACAAAAAATTATGTTTCCTCCAACCACTACACTAGCCTAGAAATTCTATTACTTATGGATGGAATGGCATTGGTGCTTGACCCCTCTAAAGTGCTCGAAAAATTATGAAAAATTGGTTGTAGGCTCCCCAGAATAGGCCCACAAAAACCTATAAAGCTTAGGGTTCAATCCCAACCTGTCCAACGTGCCCTAAAAAGTGTGAGTTCCTTGACCCACTAGTTCTGCGTCCCACAAGGAAAACTCCATTCAGGAAAGAGCATGCAACATTTCACCAACAACTGAGAAATATTCAAGCAATTAACCTTGGATGTTAGGTAGTTTACCTACATGAATTGTGAGATTTTCCCACTTCCCTATCTACCACGAATTCACTGCTCCTCCAACTTTTTGTAGGCCCCAAAAATGCCTAGTTACACCCTCCGAAAATATTCACAATTCAAGGCGGTAAACTCCCTAAAATTCCTAGAAAAATTCTCCAATCAAATCTCAAATCACCCAAACATGTGCTGCCCTGAAGTCCCTTCTTCCAACAAGTGCGAAATTATCTTCCGCGCCTAGCCTACTTAGAAAATGGGTCCAACCACCTAGAAATCACCTTCAAAATAATGTTGGAAATTGTGACATGGCTCCCCTATAGTGGCACTCAACGTCCACTGAAGTGGGAGGTGATATTCCTTCATAGAAACCTCTTGTGCTAAACAACACGCTGTAGACTTGGCTCAACAACTCAAGCGTACAAGAAAGTAAATTCCAATTTGACAAAAGCCCCAAAATGAGGTAGCTTTCCCCTATTTATCTTGGCTGCCTCCTTCACCTTGTGGACCTGTTGAAGCCCCAAAAATCGAGTCGACAACAAGGGGGATACCCACCCAGTCCGGACCTTGGTTGGCAGCTCCTTATCCATTTGGTATAGCGGGTCCAACTGGGGATAATGGGACCAGTTTCCCAATCTAAGGGTGTGTGTGTGTGTAGAGTTGGATGAAGTGGATCTAAGAGTACTTAAAGCTAATTTAATTCAGTTTCTTAAACTAACTCTATGCTATTGTAATCTAATGAGTAACAACACATCTAATCTACGCTAACCCGGGCTGTATATCTTCTATTATGTGATCTAAAGAGATTTCAAACAATAACTGGTAATAAAGATCATTCAGCTATCATGAGAATAGAAATCAATTAAGATAAACCACTTTGCATAAGAAGTTAGGCAAAACAGTTGTGAACAGCATATCACATAATAAGTTATTCATATATCAGACATAAATAAATGACTCCACCGTACAGAAGTGCCAAATGGTAACTCATACATTCATGCAATAACATATAAACAACTGAAAATTTTATATCACTTTACGAATATAAGTAGAAATGCCCAAGAGATAAAAGTACCATTTATGACTAATCCTACTCATAAGCTTCAAACAAAAACGATTTATCTCTACTTGTTCTAACATCTACTAAGAGTACAAAAGTGCAACATCAGTAGCAGACATCAAATGCAAACATTAATAAATCTCGAT
>APFE030548325.1:0-10267 GCA_000404065.3 Pinus taeda
GTAAATACTTTGCGCGAAACCTTTCCTCAAATAGTTCCCAAGGGGCATTATCTGATGTAAGGTGTAGCTGCTTTTCCAGATTTCCCCACCAAATCAAGGCACTTTCCTTTAGTTGAAACACGACAATTTTTGTTTTTTTCGAAGACGAATATTCTTTTAACCTAAAACATCTGTTCATTCCTTCCAACCACGCTTCAACGCGTTCACCTGCCTGACCTCCTGAGAATTCCGGGAGTCTGATTTTCTGAAGCTCCCTAGAGATGTCTTCTTTCGATCTTCTGGGCTCGAATTTCTTTGGTTCCGCTGAACTGGTAGCCAAATGATGAGATTCCTCTTTGGTTTTAGCCTTAGTGGATTCTTTTAATGTCTCCCATAAGGCTTCCAAGGAGTTCATTATCACAGTCAACTCTGGCGTTGGGGCGATTGATGTTGATAATGGTCTGGGTGGTGATGATGGGGACGATGATGGCGACGGTGGCGGCATTAATGGTGGTGCTGCCCGATCACGTCGTCGTCGCTCATACGTCTTTACCATTGTAATGGTTCCTGAACACATAATAAAATTTTATCAAAATTTTGAGGTAGACAACCGAATTTAACGCATAATTTCTTTTGCGACTTCACATTCATAAACGGGTATAGTTTTGCTATTTTTACCTGCTAGGCGGATCTTACTAGTACCGAGGTCAAGGAGGGTGGTTTCGCGACCTCCTTGTCCTAATGCAGGGTATTCTATCCTAATATGAAAAATGCAGAAGTGTATGGTTATTAGCTCCTAAGGTAAGACATCTAAAGTTTATTTACCTAATAACGCTCATACAAAATAAATGTTAAATATCTCGATATAAAGTACGTCGGTAACATACCCGCCATACCTCAATCTAGTTATTACATTTAAGGGAGGTCATACATATTTATATTCTGAATATATTACTTGGATATGGATTAAGTCTATAAAATAAGGCAACCAATACAGCAGAAGGGAGATATGGAGCAACTATTATGTAATCCAATCACGCTAAGTTGGAATTTTCTAAAATGTAAAACAGAAGATCAATTTATTTATGATGAATATGGTAAATGGCTAGTACATGACAAGATATTTTAACAGTAAAGACAGTTTTCAAAAGCATCTGGACATCAAACAAAGCATATTTAGCAACATTTAAACAAAGCATCTGGGAAAATAGAAGAATTCCCAACAAAACAAGTAATGATTTGGGATGTTTCAAAACTAAATCAAGAAGAATTCGCTGATGAAATAGCAGACTCAATTGGTGCCAATGCACATGCAAATAGATGGTCTATTAAAGCTTCAGATACCATCAAAAGCAAAAAGAGAAAATTGATTCTCTTGAAGCCAAACTACAACAACAGGAATCACTCAGTGAAAAGGAATATCAACAGCAACCTAATCTTCTACAACCATGGCATCAGGATTAGCTTCAAGAGCTTGAAAAGTGCCAGAAACAAGAGTGTGCACAACTATAGGAAGCATCAACAAAAATGATTTCTAGCATCACAGCTAAGAAGGACAATAAAATAAATCAACTGCTTTTACAGATCAAAGATCTCCAGGAATATCAATCAAGTTTAGTTTTTCTGAATATTGAGGCAATCCAATCAAAGAAACAGCTGAAAGAATCTCAAGAACAGTTCTATCAAAACTAAGTCAAATCCAAAAATATAACAAGACACTCAAATGACTTCTCTCATGCTATCAAGGCCAAGTTATCCAAATACAGCATAGCAAAGAATGCTTTCAGAAACTAAAACGCTGGCAGATAAAATACAAATTAGCTCCAGCCAACATTTCAAGAATATCAGAGGCAATGACAACAAAGGGGTACTGACAAAAGAGCCTCTTTTTGGTTGTCAACAAAAACTTTTCTGCACGTTTGGTTATCAATTGAAGAGTTGGACCATAACCTTAATGCAAGCCCTGATGAAGTAAGCAAGGATAAACAGAAAATCTTGACAAGGACTGCATTCGTTATTCAAGGACACCGACTAATGCTTAAAATAAGCTAGAAAAAAAAAAGTCGATTTATTGGATTTGGAATTTAATGAGCAACCTATAGCTTCCCTATTAGCTTCCCTAGCAAACCTGAGGATGTAGATTAGTGCACCTCATTAAAGGGATTTGAAGTTTGAACTGGGCACTTGCTGGCGTAGAAGCAAGCACATGTCCAGACACATTGGTGACAACCAGTTTAAAAAGGTCTTTAATATTTATATTCAGTATTTCCATTGTGAAATCGAATTTACATTATTCCACCTTTTCAGGCACTATGGACATATATCTATTCCTAGAAAACAAAACTGACTCTGAACCTGTCTTATCCACTAAATTACAGTCTTCCTAGGCTCCTTTAAAGGAAACTTTATTCATCTTAATAACATATGGTCTATTTCATAAATTACAATTTTAACATTGTCCCAGTAATAATTTCAGCCATAATAGCGGACCTAATAAATCAACGTAAATACCATCAAAATATGACGTGGCCTTCTTGAAACTGTGACTTGTGGTTTTGAGATGATCATCACAACGATAATTTTGTGAATAAACTGATTTTACACAGAATCTGAAAAGATTGCGTTAGAAAAGGGCCAAAAATGTGTTCATATATATCTTTTAAATAGGCTCACTGCATCTTATGAAAAGGGTTAGTTAGAGCAACAAAACAATTTTGCTCAAGGAAGTAACTTAGTACCTCTTGAGATGTATTATGATTTGTCAGCAGAAGTATGCTTTTAATGACATGGAAGCACATCCTGTGGATAAAATCGCTTAAAATGATCTACGATTTGCGGTTCAATGCCAAAATTGTATTGTAATTTGTTAGGAATACTTTAGATGTTTTGATTTGTTGTGCCAATGTTGGATTTCATTGTAGACAGCGGCCCAGTTCATATTACCGTAGATCCGAGAAACTAGGGATACTATCCACAAACTGTGGGTCAAACTGTTGGGTGAAAAATTAAATGTTCCATGCAAAAGGATTTTAGATTGCGGCTTCCACTAGGATGACTTCAGAAAATTTCAACGATTTTTCACGTCAAATATGCCGGATGGCCCAGAAAACCTCGCTGATGCTCATGGCTTTAATCAAAATTATGTATCTGAATTTTTTTTTTTTCAGATCCTAAGTAACCAATCGATTATGAATTTCTCTCTGAAATTGATTAGGCCCTCCAAAATACAATTTCGATTCAAATTTAAGGAATTTCACTTTACTGCGGGTTAGAGATTTTTTTTTTGTAGGTTCAAGATTGAAGACGACTTACCAAAGAAAACGATTATGCTCAAAGGAAAATGATGACGGCTTCCCAAAAATATATCTGAATTTTGCAGGACTTAAAATCGATTTCTTCCAAGAGCGAACCAGGAAAAAAAAAAGCTTGAATCCCTTCAAAACAAATCCGATCTTTGTAAAAGGATTCTCGCTTCAATTGCTGGACGTCCAAGGAAGAATCATATAGGCATAAAATCTGACGAGGGCTCCCAGAAATTTGAAAACCATTAGTCTAGATTCTAGCAAACCGATTTACAGAAAGCCAATACTGGTTTAGGGTTTTACATCGAAATTTTTGCCCTAAAAATAAATAAAAAATGAAAATTGAGAAAGCGTTAAAGCCCTAAGGGTTTACTAACCTCTCTGGGGAGGCTGCGAGAAGGAGAAATTAATTTTCGACTGGATGGCGAGCTTGAGATCATCAGAATCAATAGTGGGTTTGCTGGCATGCTCAGAATAGAGTTGGGCATCTGAAAGAACGTCTACTATATATCTGTAACAGAGTTCTAGGAACTAGTGTACGACTGATAAAGTTTTCACACAGCAGAATTCAACCACAAAAAAATTTACACGAGCGCAGGGCCTATGAGGTCGAAGGGTTTGAACAATACCTCTGATACCATATGTAATGAATGAGTAACTGATGTAAAGCAAACAATATGCAGAATTTGTAAGGGATTTCGAGGCCTACCTGAACTGTTGTCTGCTGATCTGCTGTCTGCTTCTGTTCTCCTGTTGAAGCTGATCCGATTACCGGGAAACCAATTCCTCCCAGCCAATCCAGCAAGCTTCTCACCGAAGCTCACTGCCCCCGTGCCCAGAACCTCAGATCAATGGAAGCTCCTGATTCCCTGGTTCTCTGCCCTCTGTCCTCCCCTCCCGTTTTTTCCTCCTGTGATCGGCTCAGACCAGTGGTTTTATAATCGTAGGCTTGGCGGTGGCCGCCCTCCACCTACGGCCACCGCTCTTCCTCCTCCCGACACGCCTCCGCATGCATTTCGCTCTCAGATATTTTCCCTTTGCTCTTATGTTCTTTGCTTGTATTTCAGGTTAAATTCTTTTATGCCACGGTTGATATAACGTTGGAGGTATCTGTAGGGTTCGATTGTCATATATATACATTAACATTATAAAGTTTGATTAAAATATATATATTAACACTATAACCATATGACATATTTTACTTGATTATTTAATATGTACTTTATCATATAATTACTTTGTTTTACTTTATTTTTGTTCCTAAAATATAAAGTTTAATTATGTTTGTTTTGTTTTGTTTTTTCTTTTTTAATATAAATTTTAGAAATTGATTAATATTTGATATTAATACTTAATTTTCATTCAATTTTATAAATATCATTTTTTATTTATTTATATATATATATATATTTTTTATAAGGATGGGTCGTTACAATATCTAAGTATATTAATCCTAATACATCCTTTGCTCTATTGTTACTTCTGGAAAATGCTGCTTTAGCGTACTTTCCTAGTACACATCCTCTGCACAAGTCATCATGTTCACTACTTAGGACTGGTACCCTTGTAACAGTCTCTTTGAGCATCCTTAGTGCTCTATGGTGTAAGTGCCCCATTTGCCTGTGCCATAATTCATTTCGCTCTTTCTCACCATTATAGTTGTTGCCTATCAGTGCCATTGGCGATTCGAGCTGCAACCTATACAACTTGTTGCTTCAAACCCCAATTTGCTTTTTCTTCTTCCAGCCTGGATGCTTAATGTATACTTTCTTCCCGATGAAGTATACATCATATCCCTTGTCCTGTAACTGGGATACTGAAATTAAATTCATTCCTAATCCTGGCACATGAAAAACATTGGTGGCTTGGATGTTGGTCCCTGCTTCCGTCTAAAAAGCTATGGTGCCTCTCCCTACTGGAGTACATTTCGTTCTGTTTCCCATATTTATTTGGAAGTCCATTTGTTCTTCTTGATAGCTCGATAAATGGTCTCGTACTCTAGTCATATGAGCTGAAGCCCTGCTATCAATGTACCAAACATCTGTTGATGCTGAATTAGCTAGGCATGCGAATTCATCTATTCTGGTAGATAAATTTGAGACATTTTGAGTATCCATATTGCGCCAATTTCTGACGCTAACCTATCCCAACAACTGTTATAGAAAAAAAAACTGCCTCCCACATGAGATAATCCTCCTTGCTGAATCTTCTACTGCGTTGTTCCTTCTACCACTGATAAATTCGATTGGAAAAGACTTACCTCTCTATCGGCTCACTCAAAGAGAGTTTCCCACAAATTTCAATCTCCTTGGTTTGAACTGCGCAATCCTCTGGGCGATTCGAATTTCTGCCCTTGCAGGAATATCGAATTCTTTTCTCTTCTTAGCACTGGATCCTTTGGCTTCTCTCTTCTGCTTCCCTGTAGCTCTGATACCATGTGAAAATTTCTAAATAGAAATCCTATTGCAGTGATTAATATCATTTCTTCTACTTATTAGATAAGTTATCTACTATATTCTTACAGCAAATATCGAAACATATTCTGCTGCAGCCTTCACAATTAAACATTGCAGGAAGTAAAATGCTGGCACACATACAATCACAATGACAGTTATTTTGGACAATTGTCCCCAGAAAAACCCAATGTGGGAAAACCAGTGCAACAAATGAGGGTTTTATTATTCTTCAGCAAAAATCATCATGTACAAACTATGCCCAACAATATAGAACAAAGCTTTATGAGAAAAAATTACAAACGTTCCTGAACAAGTATCTGACCCGAGAGAGAAGTTCCTCCACCCTCTACGTCTCTCTGGCTTACCCAACGTCACTTTCTCTGGCCACTGGATTGGTCTGCGCAATGCCTGGACCACTCAAGCCAGCGCTGCCTCTCCCAACGTCGATCTTCCCAACGCTGTCCCTTCTATTACTCTGCGTCTTCGTCCCTGTCTCCCTAACTGATGCTTAACCCTCTCTATCTTTCCTCCACCTACAACTCTCCATTTGAATCTATTTTCTCTTTGTCGAACTTCGACCAGTGAGAAAATCGATTTTACTTGGGCAACTAAGTATCTGCTTGGTGTGTTTTCCAAATGACCCTCAAGCCCCTTCTTATATCTTCCTGTTGGATAACCAACGGCCTAGATTAAATCTTAATCAAAGGCTCAGATCATTTTGGCTTGATCCGTGTCTTTTTCTAGAAGTTTCACCCATGATTAGATTAATACCCATTAATATTTTAATTTTCCTAAGTCAAGACTTAGGAATCCCATTAAAAATATTGATTATTTTAATAAAATCACTTCGGGGTGGAATTTCCCAAAGCACTTTTTGGGTTCTTTGGAATACATGTGCCCAAGCCTCCCTGCAAAATTTGAGGCCTAGAGCACATCCGATGCTACCCCAAATCAACATTTTTATGTTATCTTCTTGAGGGTTATCATCTGAAAACATGAAAAAAAATCCCTATCATGAGCTAGACACATGACACTTGTCTGAGTCACATGTTTTAGAGCCTAAATCTCTGCCAAAATTGAATATTGATAATGGCTCCAAGTCTGGTTTTTCTTCATGGTCAATTTAAAAAATGATTTATATATATATTTTAAAAAATGTGCAGAATACCAAATTAGTTGTAAAATATATGAAAATATGCATATTTGTACATTAATGAAAGTAGAAATGGCATCCAAAGTGTTGAAAAGTGTAACTAGGTTCGGTCTTCATAATGACATGTAATTATGATTTTATGTAAAGTGATGTAAATAAGAAGAATAAATTTATTATATTGACTTGCTTCATGGGTTTCATGAGCAAGGGATTTTGTTTTTGAGTCAAGACTTCCATTGAGAGTCTTTAGGAATTATTTTTCATCTAGTCATAAAATGTTAGAGTCATTGTCATGTAACGAAGTCATGTTACACTTTGTAAAATATCAAATTTGTCTATGTAAAGTATCCTCCAAGATCTTGTCACTTATCCTCTTCAAGTCGGCCTACAACGATGGAATAACTTGCTAGAAGAAGTCGGCCTAACCTCCAGCGATCATGTCGACCTAAAGGACATATGATGAGGTATATATATAGTTACACTCGGCCTCCATTAGAAGCAAGCAACTCATCTAGAAATTCGGTGAAGAAGAGCGAAGAAGAAGGGTTACAAAGAGAAGTGCGAAGAAGAGTGAAAGAGGTTTCTTCTGGGGTCTACGAAGGAGAGACTCTTCTGGGAAGTGCGAAGGAGAGGTTCTTCTGGATCAGCAAAGGAGGTATTCTTCTAGGCAAGCAAAGAAGAGGTTTCTTCTAGGCAAGCGAAGAAGAGGTTTTCTCTAGGCAAGCAAAGGAGAGGTTTCTTCTGGGACAACAAAGGAAGGATTCTTCTGGTGACCGAGATAGAGATTTGGAGACCGAGTTTCTCTAAAGGAATCCAGTGAAAGCCTAGATACTGATATTCTCTAGAGGAAGCCGAGAAGAAGAAAAGTGAAGTATAAAGGCCGAGTTTCTTTAGAAGGAGTCAAGGAGAACAGTTCAAGATCAAGTAGAAAGTCGAGAAAGGGAAGAGGCAAAGCATCAAGGTTAGTGACAAGGTTCTTGGGAGGATACTAGAGTCAAGGGTTTGTGTCATGGTATTGGTACTCATCAATTGAAGATCTAGAAGGCAAATTTTTGATCAGGTTTTCCTCTCAAGAGGTGAGAGGTTTTGGCCTTGGCTGACAAGCCTACATACCATGTCACTTGTCTTTTATTATTGGAATGGTCTTGATGTAAAGAACACAATACTAACACAACGAAGAAAATATCATAAGCTAAGAAGTAAAAGTATATCACAAGTAATTACTAATTATCAAGCAGAGAAATCTTTTAATTATCCATGCCCTAGATTTCTTAACACTGAGTACATTAATGATTAATCATTAGACCATCATCTAGAATCTAGATTCTAGCAATTACAAACAAACATACACATTTTTAAGCTGTGTAATAGAAAGTAGACCATTAACTTATGGAATGAAATAGGCTATCTAGCCATTGTCAACAATAACATAACCAAACAACTATGTTTACTAAGTAGGCGATCTGCACATCGGAATATGAAGATCAAAATGTCCACAACAGTAACTGAGCTAGTTGCTAAACACCTCTTTATAGAATAAGTGTTCACCAATTGAAAATGTACCAATGTTGTAGCTGTGGGGTAGCACGACCATGCATGTTCCACCACTACTTGGCAAGTAGTGTTCCTCTAGGGACATCAGTTGACAACACCTAATTTTGTTGAAACTGTCTAATATAAGCTTTGATATGGTAGTAGAAGCTTAATTTGCTTGATCAATGATTTTGGTTTGAGTGAAGGGTATATTTGTGCTAAGGCCATGACAAAGGATTTCAACAACTAACACCAACATGGGGTACATATAGGGCTTGGAGCTCTTGATTAAATTCCAATCACATACCTTCATTTGTGATAAAATCCAATGAAAATGTTGCAATCCCATCAATCTTGAAATACAAAAAACTATCAAGTCTGTTGAATTTGGATGGGATATGAATTTCTACTTTCCCCATATGAAGTCCAATGAGGTTGGAATTGTTGCCTCAAAATCTAGCAGGTCTTGTGAGAGGCTTCGCAAGACGAGAGCTAGACCAAGATACAATAATGGGGTGGAGGCCACTGTCTCCTCAACACTCCACCTCTTACTCTTTAGTGGAATTTCATCACACGGAAGGCTTTCCAGTCTAAGTTACCTAAAGGATATTCTAGGTCAATAGGTCAAAGATGATAGTTACAATAGGTTTAGATTGGGTATTAAGACTAAGAAGAAGGCTTAGTTCTATGTAATAAGGAATAGCATACCTTATAAAGGAGAACTTATAGCCTAAAATTTGAATGATATGATGTAAAAATGGCACAATTAGACATATAAGACAAAGAAAAGGTTTGCTAGAAAGATATGATCAACAAAGAGGAGCAACAAACCTTAAAATAGCCCTAAGTTGAAGCCTTTGTTAAACAAACATGGACATCAAGAGCAAATAGAAAGATAAATCATGCATTGCTATTTTATTAACAATTTGATATACATTTATAGTACATTTGGTGACCGTTGGGATTCAGATCCCAAGGTCCCTTGGACTGCTTAGTCTGTTCGGCTTCCACACTAACCCATTAGGATTAGGTGTCCAACATTCCCCCCCTTAATCCGAAGGGTTATGTATGAGTCCAAGAAGAGAGCTGAAATACAAAATGTGCAAATATGCATGGCGGCACTAGGCTGAATGTGCTCTCTGAAATGTTGGTATAAAGGGCGGTGGTTTAAGGATAGCCACCAACACTGGAACGCTTAGTGCAGTTCCCGGAACTCTTCCAAACTCGCAAGAAGCTCTAAGTCTTCTGCTAGAGGAAGTGATCCTATTGTTTTAAAGAGGGAAACCTTCAACCATAAAAGGGAGGTCTCACCCCGCATAAAAGGTAAAACTTCAACCTGTAAAAGGGAAGTATTGACCTGTGATGGTTTAAGGATGACCAACAACTCTGGAATGCTTAATGCAATTCCTGGAACTCTTCCAAAGCTGGCAAGAAGCTGGTGTCTTCTGCTAGAGGAAGTGTTCTCAATTTTGTTCCGGGAACTCTTCCAAAACTGGCAAGAAGCTGAAGTCTTCTGCTAGAGGAAGTGTCCCAGATTGCCATTTGAAGGCATGTTCAGGCATCTTTGTCTCTGGCTACAATTCTGAAACTGGTGTGGCAGGTTGTGGCTCAGGCTCGCTTGATGTGGCTTTGAAGCTTGTATATGACCATCATTTCCCCCCCTGTCAGATATAAGGTGAGAAGATGGAGAAAAATCAACTGCAAGACTGTTCAATATTCTGGAACAAGTTCTAACATGTGTTTGTAATATCTTCTTGGCTGTTGATGCCCATTGCCAAGAAGCGATCCATCCTAGATGAATCTTTGTTCTTGCAGGACGTTTGTTGCTGAAGCATCTGTTTGAA
>APFE030548327.1:58242-90533 GCA_000404065.3 Pinus taeda
TAAATTTATAATTTCAACCGCACGGGAAACCCCCCAGCAATACCATAAACCACCCTCAACCATTTCGCACCGCTTTTGGCAAAAAGTGGTTTATGTCTGAGGGCCTCCGAACACCCCGATCAGCTGCCACGCGTCCAGTGTACGGACTCAAAACCACTTTCCCCGGACGCTAAAGTTCGTTTGTTTTGTCTGAGGTTGGTGTGCGAATTGCGTCCAATCAGGTCAACGGACAAGGATTTCATTCAACCTGCCCGAACGTTATTTTTACTTTTACCGCACGTTCTATTTAATGAATTGGTCATAGTCTTAGGTAAAATTTTAATTCTAATGTTACGGCATGTATGGGCTTAAATTAAAATAGGCATGGGCATAAGTAATTGCTTTAAATTTTAATATTTTTTTTATTCACGGGGGTGGCGTAAGTTTGGTTTTTACGGAACATGTAAAACCATATTTTGTAGTTGACCATTCAGCAACTGTAAGTGAAGTAAAAAAACGCACAACAGTGCAGGAGCAAAGACTAGCAGCAGCGAAAAGAACAGGGGAAACACAGCAGTGTAAAAGACTCCCCACAGTGAATGTAATTGGATTTCTTCTTACAGGTGGATATAGTTGTTTGTTGAAACAAATGGGATGGCAATGTTTTTTTTATTTGAATATGAAATGTAAAATCTCCAGCACTTCGAATGTAATGAAGAATTTTACATAGAAGTGAAAGTGAAAGAATTTTTTTTACAGCAGTAAACTTATGTAAGAATTTCTATTCTTATAGCAGTAAATGTAAAAGCTATTTTACAGCGGTAAATGTGAAAAGAAGATTTTACACAATGTTGTAAAAATCATTTGTAACAGAGGCAGAGTAATTTTGTTTTTAGTGAAATGTTTTGGTGAATCCCTCTCAGCATAGAGGATGAATATGTATCAGTGAATTTGTTTTAATGAATAGAAATCTTTTATGGTGGTGCAATACTCGGTTCTCAGTTAATTTTTTTTTAAAAGCTTCCCTGTGCAAAAAGGATCCTGGAGTAAAGAAAAACAGAGCATTTCTTTGTATTCAGTTTGTTTGTTTGTTTTTGGGATTTTGCCAGAAAAACTCCCCAACAAATTGGAGATTAATGTTGCAGTTGCCCAGTGCGTCGTAACTCAACCTGAGGCAATCATAGACAGGTTGAAGGTCTTGCCTGTTGGCGTTCGACAACCTGTGGACTGTCAAGTCCCATTCTTGTGCATCAATAATTCCTGCCATTGCCCTCCCTACTGCTTTGATTGCCAAGGGAAGCCCTCCACATTTTATACACACAACCCTCGCCTTTCCTTCGTCGATGTTTCCTGGCAGATTTCCATTGTTATGTGGAAATGCATGATAAACAAACAGCCTCCAACTATCATCATTGACCAAATCATGTAATGTAATCAATGTGGACTTATCTGCATTAACTCCCATCTCCAGCAACGTTTTCTGGTTCCTTGAACTCGCAACAATTTTGGAGGTGGAATGCTCGGCTAGCGGAGTAGACCCAATTCCTCTAGCAATCTGCCACCCTCGTCCCATACATCATCCAAGAACAACGCAAACCTTTTGCCCTGCATAATCTCATGCAACCATATTTTTATAGCTTCTTCATTCATATTTTGATCTGGATTTATGTTTGATCGCATGGCTATTTGGGAAGAGAGTTGATTCCTAAGATTTGTGAAAGATGGAGACTGTGAAACAGTCAGCCAAAGCAACAATCCATTGGAAAATAAATCCCTCACCTTTTCGCTATTGAAGATGGTCTTGAGGAGAAGTGTTTTACCAGAACCGCCCTTGCCAAGCACGCCAATGCACGAAAAGGAAGACTCACCCTCTGCCTCCATGACTGAATTCTCTAGTGCTGCAAAAGCATTGTGTTGCCCCACAATAAGGGGTTCGTTGATGAAGAAACCTCTTGAAGCATCAGGTTGGGTGGACGTTGCAGAAGTAGAGGCTACAACTGGAGAGGCGCACAACTCTTCGATTCTTGAAAGTCTCTCTCGGCGCTCCTCAGTTTGGAGCATGCTAATCAAAGGAACTGATTGGAGATGCTCTCTGATATCTGAAATCAAATGAGTAATCCTTCTACTTGTTTTATAACGAGAAATCATGTCATACTTAGCGATTGTACTGCATTGTTGCGCTATTGCTGATGCTGGTTGGAGAAGCGCATTAAGCTCCTTAAGCCATTTATTAACAGCTGAGGGTCTCAGCTTATTGTTGGTTTGAGGAATTGAGATTTTCTTGCTATTTAATTGCAAGCGATAGTGCTGGATCTCCTTCAACTTTGGCTCAATTTCCATTACCAGGCGCTTCAAATTGGCCAATTCTTTCTTGCAACGTAGAGCAATGTTAACGTGATCGATAATTTGGTGAATAGCCATGTCTATTCCCACATTAATAAATCCAGATACGAAACCAGGATCACCCATGATATAAAAATAAATAAATAAATAAAAAATAAAAATCAACTCCCTTGATAGCACAAAATAACAAAGCCCCAGAACGGTGAATATCAATATTGAGAAATCTCAAAATGAAAAAATGAAAAATTCTCTCCAGCAAATGAAATCCTCAACCAATATTAACACTACAAGAGCAGAGCCTTGTGGAAGGGAAGCAGAAATTATGTAACCAAAAACCAACCGGCGATTGTGAACACTAATGCTGAACTTTTGTAACCGATAACTCTGATACATAGATAGATAGATAGGACCAAAGAATTGCACACTTAGACTTGTGCAGCAGCGTCATAGTTAGTTTTTGTCATTTCGATAATGAAAAGAAAGATTATTTCATTCTTTTTCCAAGGATCATGGTCGCCATTATAGCAAACAGTGAAAACGAGATTAGTGACAGCTTGTGCGGCAATGAATAATGAGGGCCCTTCCAGCTCCCCATGCTTTCTTTTCTATGATGTGAATCAGGAATCTTCCTTCAATTGTTTATCACTTATTCTATTATTTTTCTTTGACCAATTTTTTTTACGATGCGGGAGTGACGATAAGTTTGTGTTTGATAATTTACACAGAAATTTCAAAAAACACGGAATCTAGTTATATATATTCACGGATTTTGTAACCTATAACTCTCATACATTGATAGATAGGACCAAACAATTGCACACTTATAGCTGTGAAGCAGTGTCATAGTTAATTTTTGTCATTTCAATAATGAAAAAAAGATTCTTTCAATTTTTTCCAAAAGATGTGAAAGAGCATGATCGCCATTATAGCAAACAGTGAAAACGAGATTTGTGATAGCTTGTTCGGTAATGAGTAATGAGGGCCCCTCAAGCTCCCCATGCTTTCTTTTCTATGATGTGAACCACAGAAATCTTCCTTCAATTGTTTATCACTTATTCTATTATTTTTCTTTGAACAATTTTTGTTACGATGCGGGACTGACGATAAGTTATTCAAAAAACACTGAATCTAGTTATATATATTCACACCACATTTTAAAGTACAACAATAAGTTGATGGCTATCTTACTCCATTTTTTTAATCCGAAGAAAGAATCAGTTAAAGAAGAGCAGCATAATGAGATTCCATTACCATCAGCGCCACTTTCATACATCAATGATGATGTAACAGGAGCAAAGTTTCAATTTCACCGAACTCAATGTGATGGATAACTCTTATCATAGGGACTGATAATTTTCTTTTCCTCACTTTAAAAGAAAGTTCTAACTTTTATCATAGGAACTTTGTTAATTTTCTTTTCCTCACTTTAAAAGAAAGTTCGCGGAACTTACCCTTTAGAATGTCTAAGGCCTCTTCACAGTTCTTTGACCATATAAACTCATAATCTTTGGCCAACAATCCAAATAAAGGAGAGACCAACTTGTTGAAGTCCTTTATGAATATTTGGTAGTATCCCCCCAATCCTAAGAAACTTTTTACATCTCTCTGCTTTTGTGGAGGTGCGACCCTTTGAATGATTGCTATTTTGTTTGGGTCCACTTGCAGTCCTTGCTGAGTTATTGAATGACCTAGCACAGTCCCTTCAGTCATTAAGAATTCACACTTCTCTGGACTGAGATATAGATTCATTTCAATGCATTTGTGTAATGCTTTTCCTAGGTTAGTCAGGGCTTCTTGGAAATCATAACCATAAGGTGTAAAGTCATCCATATAGATCTCTACTGCATCATATACTAATTCAGCAAAAATACTCAAGACTGTTCTCTCGAAAGTGGTAGGAGCATTGCATAGGCCAAAAGGAAGGACACTATAGGCAAAAGTACCCAAAGGACAAGTGAATGTGGTCTTATCCTAGTCTTCTGAGCAGATTTGGATTTGGTTATACCCACTGAATCCATCTAGGAAAGAAAATAATTTCTTCCTTGCGAGGGCATATAGCACTTGGTCAATGAAGGGTAGGGGAAAATGGTCCTTCTTTGTGGCTTTATTCAACTCCCTATAATCAACACAAATCCTCCACTTACCATTTTTCTTGGGAACTAACACTAAAGGAGAGACCCACTCACTCTCTAAGATAGGGTAAATGAATCCTGCATCTAGTAGTTTTTGCATTTCTTCTTTGACTATGTCTTTAAGAGCTGGATTCATCCTCCTTTGTGGTTTCCTGACCTTCTTTGATGTATATGTGGTGAGTACACACTAAGGGGTGTACTCCCTTCATTTCTTTATAACTCCAAGCGAAGGCTTCTAGGTTCTCTCTCAACATGTGGCATAGCTTTTCCTCTTCTAAAGTAGAAAGAGATGGGTTAATGTTTAAAGTCTTCTCTGGGCCAAATTCTATGGTTTTGACACGGAGTGGGTTAGCCAAGCATAAGTAAATTAGATGATTGTTCTGGGCTTCCTTCACTTCATCTTCTAATGGCAGTGAACTAGGAGTTGGAGTTTGGAGCAAGTGTTCAATTAAGTCATCCTCATCTTGTTGTCTTCCTCCTATGGTTGTTTCAAAAGCATAAAGTTGGGCAGAATAAACTTCATCTTCTTCCTCCTCCTCTAACCATAAAGGTAAATCATGCTCTAAGGTAGGTTGAGCAGGAGGGTATAGGACTAATTGTTTGGACATGTGCCCATTCTTGATGATTATATTCCCAGTTGTACAACTACTCTAAGCATCAGTTGTGGCCAACCATGGCCTCCTGAGGATGAGAGGGTAACCAGTGAGCTTAGCCCTAGGCTGGAGAACTACGAAATCTGTAGGGTACTCCCAAGAGTCAATGGAGACCATCACATCCTCCACAATTCCCTCAAGGTTGACTGTGGAATGGTCTGTAAGTTGCAGAACTATTGTGGTCTTCCTTAATGACCCTTAGAGGTTGAACTTGAGCATGGTGTCCTTAGTCATCACATTAATGGCAGCCCCAAGATCAACGAGAGTGTGTGGGACAATGGTGCCATTGATGTGCACATCTACTACAGGGCTTCCAAGGTCTTAATATTTTGGACATATTACTTGCCCCAACATTAAGTCAGACAACCCCCGGATGCGGGTGATGGCACATCACGAAAGGCTGAGCCACATGTCCACCAAGTGCCGCCCCGTGATCAATTAAATGCTGGAAGGACTTAGCCGTCAAAGGCTTAATCCTGCGAGGTTTATGCTCTGAGCATTCAATGCTGAGCATATTGAAGGGATGGCGGCAGTTATGGTGCGCTTCGAACAAAGGAATGTTGAGGGATATCAAGGCATGGAGGTGCAGTTATCAGTTCATCTTTTTGGTGGTGTTAAGGAACTGCGATTGCAGAGACATTCGACGCAGAGGCAGACTTGCAGGAGGGCGGCTATCCCACCACCTCAAGCTACCTTCTGGGCTTCTCGATGCTCCTACTCAGGTTCCTGTTCTGAGAGAAAGCGGAAATTTGAGAGCATTGCAGAAGTTCTGGTGGAAAATTCAGAGGTTCTGGTGGCGAACTCAGAGGTCTTGGTGGCAAATTCAGAGGTTTTGGTGGCGAACTTAGAGGTCCTGGTGGCAAATTCAGAGGTTCTGGGGGCAAATTCAGAGGTTCTGGCTGGGAATTCGGAGGTTCTGGTGGCAAATTCAGAGGTGCTGGGGGCGAATTCAGAGGTTCTGGTGGCGAATTCAGAGGTTTTTGTGGAAAATTCAAAGGTGGTGGTGGTGCTTGGAAGGTTCTGGTGGCGAATTGTGCCTTCTGGTTGGCCTCACAAATCACTCAAAGCTATCAAGGGAGAAGGAGAACTGCCCATGGCGAGGCTACGACAACGGCAACCTTGCAGGAGGGGTTCTGGACGTGGCTCATCCTCGTGCCCACCGGTAGAGAGGGAGCACCACCATTGCTGCTGCTGCTATTGCTATAGGAGGGCAGGGGTCAAGCCACTCCAAGCTGGGCAATACATAGAGGTTGGCAACGCGAGCAAAGGGGAGCCAGCCCTCCCGGCATTTGGCTCAGTGGTGTTCACCCTAGGCAAATCCAAGGATAATCCAGGAATTAATGCTAATGTTTCAGTGCTTTTTACTCAAGCTCCGGAAGGGAATGAAGGAGAGACGCCTCCAAGAATGGGGGAACCACCCCCAGAGGGCTCTGGAAAGGCGGGCCCTGTGCTGCCTCCATCAAGTGGGGAGGGTTCCTCAGGGAAGAAGATTATGGCCGCTCCCTCTCTCCCCCAGGCGAAGGACTCTCAAGGCTCAGCACAGGACAAATGGGTCGCCATGTGGGAAGGAATCCCTGAGGGTCAGGGATGGTGTACCATTGTGGAGGAGAAAATTCCTGACGCTGACTGACCTTCCTACGTGCGCTCCAGCACCTGCCGTTTCTACTCAGCTCGGGTCCAGGATTTTGTTTGTTGCGGGTCAATGGGTATGGGTTAGCATTATGTCTGTTCACTTACAGTTTCTTATTTTGTCCAGTTTGTTTTGGTCGTGTTTTGTCTCAGTCTGTCTAGTTTGTATCAGTCCTCAGTCTGGTTATGAAGAACGCCCCTGCGTGGGCAAGCATGTTTATGTTTAATTCAATATGTCTGGGTCTGTTGATGGGCAAATTGAATTGGTTTCCTGCCTCAGTCAGTCTTTTTGGAGGAATTTTGGAAGCGCTGTTGATGCTACCCCTGCGTGGGAGCTTTTTGAGTCAAAGCTAAGTCACCCAAGGCGCCATTGGCGGCCATGGAAGTCCTGCTTCACTGCTTGTAAACATTTTACTGTAAATATAATATAACAGGCTAGCTAGTTTTACCGAGAAAAAAAAAAAACATTAAGTCAGACAACTGCCCAATGACATTAATGGTAGGCGCATCCCTTTTTATTCTTCCTAGATGCTTGAAGCACTTCTCCTTAATCAACTTATTGTAAATAGGGACATCTTTGATTGCCTGGAGAAGGGGGGTATTTACACATAGGTTTTTCAATTCTCCCAGAAGTTCAGTTTCTTTTGGGGTAGGCTGGAGTGGTTGGGCTAGTCTTTCAAGAATGGGTGGATTTACTTTAAGGTTTCTTTTCTCTCTTTCTTCCTCAACCTCCCTATGTGGAGAGGGAGGTTGGTTGTCTGGGAGAATTCTCCTAGATCTTAGGTTGATCTCCTGGATTTCTACAGCATAAGCTGGGTATGATGTCTCTTCACTATATGCTTGTTGAGTCTGCCTATTGTTTGGGTTCGGATTTGGTTGGGCATACATTTGGGGTTTCTTAGGTGGAGAAGAGTGTAGGAGTTGTGGTTGGTTAGGTGGTGTAGGAAATAGGGCTGGGCCATTGTTGAATTGGGGCCTCCACCCCTGAGGTGGGGTATTCCACTGATATTGTGGTTGAACATAAGGTTGAAATGACTGGTTGGCTGGCTGGGATTGATACTGAGATGCATAGGACCAAGGAGGGGTTGTAGACCAGGAAGGATGAGCAGGGGGACCCCAAGAAGGTATATTTGTGGTTTGGTTGGGGTTATAATATGCATGGGATGGCCTTTGCATACCCTGTTGGTATGGTCTAGGCCCAAGAGGTCTCCTTTGGTTGATGTAGCAAAGTTGCTCAGTGACCCTTTCAACTCCTTGATATACAACTTTGAGTCCAAGTAAAGAAGGGCACTTGTCTGTGGAGTGGTTTTCTTCACAGACTGAGCAAATTTTAATACAATTCAATGGACATTCATTCCTAGGATGCCTCCTGGTGCATTTAGGACAAAATATGGCCAAGGCTCTCTCTTCTTCCTCTTGCTTCCTTTTGATGTTCATGGTGTCCAATTGCAAAGCAAGTGTTTGCATCATGTCACTTTTGAAATCTTCCAGCATATTTCCAATTTCACCCTTGATGGATAAGTTAGAGGATGATGTACTGGCCATAGGTTGACTACCCCTACCCTTTTTCTTGGTTGCCCTATAATGGTTTCTAAAGATAGTCTTAATATCCTCATAGGGTATTTGGTAGACATATCCTCCTTCTATCATATTTAAGGTATCCAGAAGATCTCCCCTTACTCCTCTAAGCAAGACCAGCTTTAGTGACCCAGGGTCAAGCATGCACCTGTCCCTTTTGTAACTAAGTTAGAATCTTTCTTCATAGTCTTCTAGGGATTCATCCCGGCCTATGGTCATCCTAAAAATCTCATCTTTAGTGTCCTTTAACCTACAATAGTCTCGATATTTGTTGTTGAAAGTCTATTGCATCTGAGCCCAAGTTCTGATTCTATCTCCAGGTAAACCCATGAACCAGCGCAATGTTGCATCCTTAAGGGTAGATGGGAATAATTTTAACTTTTTCTCATCATATGCATAGTCATAGGTTCGTCTTATAACAAAAAATTCAAATAGGAAAGTGTCAGAGTCCTCTGTGGTCAGGCCATGGAAATGAGGTAGAGCAGAGGAGCTTACATTCTTCATCTTGGTGTCCCCATTGTTTTCCTTGATGGGGAAGGCACTCTCAATTATCTCTATCTCTCATATTATTTTGGTTTCCAGCCATTGGTTCAATAGGAATGGGTTCTTCCTCTTATTCTTCTTATGTAGGTTCCTCAAATAGGTAAGGTTGCTCACCTAAAGGGTCTTCCAATTCACCGTCACTAAAGAAGAGAGAAGGTTTCCTGTTCGATCCAATGGGGGTATTTGACAAGAATTTCTCTGAAGTGTCCCTAATCCTACGAGGCATGAAAGGAAATGTTTTTGTGTTGGCTTTTGTAAGATTTTGTTAAAGCTAGAAATTACTTGTAGAATGGAAAGGAAAGAAGATAATGACAACTGAAAGAAAGAAAGAAACTAGACTACTTTTGCAGAAATAAACTAATGGAAGAAAGTTTGGAGACTAGAAAGAGAGCCTGGATAAAGAGAGATCCCATCTCCTTGATGTCTTTGAGGAAAATGGATACAATTGGAGCCTTGGTCGGAAGGCTTTCCTTAAAGCCTCTAGAAATGCGTTAAGGAAGAAGGAACCTAAGGAGCGTCGTCTAGGTGTCCATCTTCCCTATGTCCAAGGGACCATGGACAAGATTGCTCGGATCCTTAGGAAATTTGATATTCCCTCAACCTTCAGGCCCCTTAGAACCATTCGTAATTCCCTTCGGTCAGTGAAAGATCCTGTTAACCCTAAAGACATGAAGGGTGTTTATTTGATCCCTTGTTCATGTGGGACTCCCTATATCGGGGAAACAGGACGCTCCATCCAGCAAAGAATTTGTGAACATGCAGCTAATCTGAGGCATGGGAGAACAAAGTCTTCAGCTGTAGCAGAGCATGTGGACAAGACCAATCTTCATGTTTGTATTGAGGAGGCCGAATTTATTGCCAAAGTGGCTCAGTTCCATCATCGTAAATTGAGGGAAGCGATTGAAATTGAAAGAAGGCCTAACAATCTCAACAGAGATGATGGCTAGAAGGTAAGTAGATGTTGGATCCCTGCCCTTTCTTCTTAGGACTTCTCCCCCCCCCGCCCCCCTTGTTTATCCGGGGTGCTTTCGTCGTTCCCCCTAGTGCCTTCCGTTCCTCCTTGATTGTGAGCTTTTCTATTGATCTTTCTCCCATCCTTCTCCTCCTGTGTCTCTTTGTCACTTTTCCCGGTCGTTGAATTTTTTCCTTTTCCTTTATGATCTTAGTAGTATAATCTGATCGGTTATACAAATTTATTTATAGATGTATATCGTTAGCAATTGTCACTCTGATATATATATTTATTTCCTCTTTTATTGGTATGTATGATTACTATTATTAACAGTATTATTCTTCTTTATTTTCAGATTTAGGGATTTCTAGCTCATATATATATTTCATGGTATGATCGATTAGTATTATATTATTAATGTATTTATAATGTTAATTGATTGGTGTGTTTAATTAATATTTAGTATTTATTCTGGGGTCTATTTTTATATTTTATTTTTGGATTTCATTGGATTTGTAGTTAGTGTAATTTTTATGTTTTATTGTATTTTCATTTTATTTTATTATTTTTATTCTTATCTTTTCAATTTTTTTTTTTACTTGTATTTTTTTTTATAACTTATAATATTTTTATATACTTAACAAATTAAATAATTTTTATTAAACCAATAAATAAATTAAATAAATGATTTATCATTAGAATAGTGAACTATTTAAATTAACTAATCACTTACCTTTTTAAAAACTAACCATCAATTTTACTTTTGCCTTAACAAAATATTTACATATATAGGTATATATATACTTACGAAACAATTTAATAAATAAATATATTCCGCTGTGACCGTAACATTAAAATTATTTAGTTATTTTGATCCTAATAACCCAACATTATTATGTTATTAAATTATATACATATATATAAAATTTAGTAATATTGTATCTAATTAAATTAATATTTTAAAACTTACCATTAGTTTAGTTTATTTATTTACCTAATTTACATTATTTCCAAAAAAGAAAACAGTAAATAATAATAAGGTTAATAACCAGTAGAATTATTTTATATTAAATAACCTAATGTTATTACCTTAACTTCGAATAAATAAATAAGTTGCCTTCCCTTATTTATTTTTACCTATTTTTACTGTTTCCCATAAACAGAATAATATATTAACAATATAAATATTAAAAATAATAATATTATTATTAAATTAACAATTATAAATTTGACCTAGGTCCTATAGTCAAAATTAGCCGTTGGAGTCTCTGCTCAAGGTATTTAACATGCTAAGCTGGATCTGTTTCTTCAACTTGTCCTGACGATGAACCACACTAGTTGGTTCGAAACGCGTCGACAAAGGTCTTTCTATATGTGATTTAAGCCGAAACTCTTCTTATAAAATACTTCTACTTAGACACCTCCCTAACAACGATGCCAAAAAGTGATGAGTCTAGGTATTGCAACAATAACGCTACAACTCCCAGGGCTACCAGCCTTACTTATCAACCTGGGGTTCGTACAAACTTGGAGGTGATAGTCCTATATGCACAAGTAGAAGTGAAGGTCCTTCCTGTTGTCACTGTTTGTCTGGCAAGACACCCCACGGGTTCCAAGCCAAACTTCTATAGGGTTAGAAGAAGCTTAATTCTTTGATGGAAGGAGATCAAAACTATTCTAAGATAGAGCTACTCTACTGCAATAATGAATAAAACATCACGAAATGCTAAACTTACACCATAAAGAGCATCAAAACTAGACTAAGGTGTAACAAAGAAACTTAGGCTAAATCGGATTTCAAGCGGAAAAATCAATCAGAGGTCAAAATCAGTGAAAGGAGGACGTGAGGGAGCAACAGTGCATAAGAACCATTGGATTATTTGGGTGAAAGTAAAATGAATGGCGAAGATTGGATCACAGGAATTTACGTAGATAGATAGGTGGCAGGGTTAACTAACAGGATGAACGGTGGAGATTATATTGTGGCAGTTGAGTGAAAAGATGAACGAACAGGGTTAACCGGAGATAGATGGCTGAGATTATATCACGGAGGCTAAGTCAAGAGATGGATGGACATGATTAATTGATAGATGGATGACGAAGATTAGATCGCGGGCAAAAGAAACGTGTAGAAATGACGGAGCAGGTTTAGAGGGCGATAAGTTGTTTATCATGCGCCCTCAAAGCTGTAAGTGGTTTTCTAAAATTTTGCACTATTAGCCTAACTGGGTGACACATAGCATGGAGAAACCACTCTCATCGCGTGCCCTCAGGCAGATAACAATCAGATAGAAATTCACGCGATATCGCACGATAGTTGTCGGATCTAGCAAGGCAGATCAAAGGTGGAGATTTGACTGAGCTAGTTGGCAAGCGGGTGCATGATAACCATCAGATCTAACGAGGCAGATCGATGATGGGGATTTAAAGTGCAAAAATTTAGCGTTAAAAGTGAATCAAGTGGTGATTGGGAAGGTTTGTTGGTGATCGGACGACGACGAAGCGACGTAGGAGGAACGTGCTGGAGGCAGTTTCAAATAAAAATGATAGATAAAACCAGTGCGGGTAAACAAATAACTGCATTAAACAACGAACTCCATAGCCCATGTGAGAACCAGTGACTGTGTTTTTGGGGTTGCTGGAGGGTCCCTTCCTCAAGTCATGGTCCCAGAGGGAGAAGATGAGGCCAAGACACCTGCGCACAACCTTATAGTGATCCTTTTCCTTTAACTAACCTGTGAACTGAAAGAAGGCATAAATGAAAGTAAAATGAAGCACAATGCAGATGAACAAAACCAAAATGCTACTTTAGAAAATAACCAATGAGAAACCATGAATCTATTTAAGCAAATGAACAAGTAAACCAGAAATGTATTTAAGCAGGTAAATAGAACCAGGAAGCTACTTAAACAAATGAACAGAAAAAAACTTTATGCTAGAATAAATGTACAGTAAAGAGGAGTTGTGGCTGCTTGGGTCGAGCCCTAACCCAAGAGCTTTAGCCCTCAAAGTTAACTCAGAGCTGGCTTAAACAAAAATCATTATTATTGTAGAAACCATGGATTACAGAGCAAATTGTCACAAGTCTTTGCAATTCAGAAATAAAACAGAGTTTTACAATAGATTTTGAATCCTACTGAGGTCCTTAGCCTCTCTATTTATACATTTGAAGTCTCTAATGACTTCCTTCCCATTATGGAGGCTTGGCCTCTAACTCAAGAAAAATTGGTTTGTGTCACTTTCACTTTCTCATCTGTCTTTTAGTCTTCAACGTGATGGTTGTGTGCACTCCAAACTGATGGTGGAATATTCAAATGGAGGGATAGTAAATGAGGAGGATTTACCTCCTATAGTTACTCTCCCTTGTCCCATTCGATTTTTTACCAAGGCATTTGCCATAGTTCTTTGCTTTTATCCTTTCTACCTACATTTTCCTTGCTTTTATCCTTCATTCCTGCATTTCATGCACATTGGACCACAAAGAGACATATCAAACTCTAACTCATTTCATAAACAAAATATAATCAAAAGTATGCAATAAATTGTGAGAATAGCTGGCTTAAATAAGCTAGGAGGTGAATTAAGGCCAATTAAGGCCCATATAATTGCTCAATGATGAGGCTCATCAATTACTAGATTGAATAATTAAAATAACCTGTACAAAAGAAAAAAATAACCTTTACATATACATAACCGAAAGAGGGTTCTAGACTGCTTATAATTATGTTTAACCGATACAATATTTTTCTTTAAAATAAATTATTCTTCCTTTTTACAGTTATATTGAATATGATGTAACATTAAAAGGAGAGGTCGTGCAGAAATGGTGGTTAGTCCTGGGTTAAGAGTTTTGGAAACCTTCCTTAGGACAATCCAATATTGAGGCCAAGCCTACTACGTCCCTGGTTCACGGAGGAAGCCAACAACAGTGCCAACAACCTTGCAATTGGGTGTGTGAAATTAAATAAAACCTGAGGGGAAAATGTTGAGAGAACCGAATTTTGAGCAAGGAAAACTCTAAAAGGAAATAATTCGAATTTAATAACTATAACACTGTAGAGAACAACGAATATGCAAATTGAAATAACAATGAACCATTATAGAAATTGAAGGAAAAATACAAGTAATTACTTATTTTGTTGTTCCCAAATGGGACCAAACCCTTAGGTTTGTGCTTTGATACAGGAATTCACAATTTTCTTTACAAAGGAAAAACGAAAAAGAAAAAAAACTAAAATCTAAAATCATGGTGTGTGTTGTCTGTATAGAAGCATGGTAAAAGACATCT
Source organism: Pinus taeda (assembly GCA_000404065.3). Taxonomy (NCBI): domain Eukaryota; kingdom Viridiplantae; phylum Streptophyta; class Pinopsida; order Pinales; family Pinaceae; genus Pinus; species Pinus taeda. The sequence continues at coordinate 72,340 of APFE030548327.1, forward strand.
GAACATTCAACTATTCGTATTACTAAATGAAAACATTGTATACAGTGTAACAAGTACAAAAATAACTCATGACATCAAAAGAGCCATGGTAAAAATGATATTTCTCCATTAACCCATTGTATCAAGAGATTAGTTCATAATACTATCTAGATATCATAATCAAACAATAACAAAAAGTTGTGACGTAGAGAGAGGGAAACCCTCCTGACCAACTGTATCTAAGAAGTAGTATACAAATGAAATTGATTCATAAAGAAACCTTCTTAAATATCAACAGTTTAGTACTTAAACCCTTAGGGTATTAAAAACAAAGCACATTATATCAAGGCTCAAAAAATTAGAAGCGTATAAGTAGCTTATGGACATATCTTGAATAACCGATGTGAGAAAACAAGGTCAGAGTACCTGCACATAGGAACCCCAATTAAATTAAAACATAATAGTTTTAGCATGTCATATAAGCAACAATACAAAGCGACGGGGTAGGGGAATACCTGAATCTTGCATAAAAACCCTCTGTCGTTGTCCTACAAGCAATGAATCGAGCAAATAATTTCTCAGATACCCTTTTCAAAAAACATCTAAGGACCTTAAAAAGAGTATAGGAGTAATACTTGGTCCTAAAGGTAAGGCCATAGTTGCGCATCCAACTGAAAACCCTAACGCAGATTTTGAACCAGAAGTAAGACTCTGTGCGAGGAGAAAAGTAGCTAGTGGAAAAAAATACTCTAGATCCCTCTTTGGAAGGAGAAATGATTTATTCTACAGGAAAGAAACTTATAGGATAGCATGACAATGTTCATGAAACGAGTTGTAGAGTGATTTGCAGATAAAACACCCTAACTCGAAATGAAGGAATGAAGGAAAGTTTCACGAACCTCAGACTAGGGAAGTTAGCTATACGAGCCCTCTTTTTTCCTGACCGTCAAATCAATATGCATATGGATGGTCAAGATGTGATAGGTCACATCATAATAATTAAAATTGCAAACAACACCTATTCAAAGGTTAGGGTGATAATAGGAGCTAAACAATAGACAACAAAATGTTAAATAACAATTGATCAATCCTTCTTACGTGGTTAAGTACACCTTGGTGGAACCCCTTATTAATAAAAGAAATATAACATGTATTCCATTGTATATAAAATTTCATGTAAGACCATTGAAACAACTTAAACAAAAACTCGTAAATGTACTTAACAGCGGGTAAATTGTATAGTTTTTTTTCCTTAAGTTTTTTTTTTTAGTAGTGAGTGGGTGTCACAAATGGTATCAAAGCACCCAATGTTCAACATTGTGGCCAAGCGGGGTTAAATAAAATGTAAGAATGTTGTCTCTTTGCCCATAATCTAAAGAAAGGTTACAGAGTGTAACTGAACCCTGAACGAGAACCAACATATCTTAAATGGAAACTGACCCAGAAATGTGGGTGCAGTTGGGGGATGAATCCCAACAAGCAAACACTCCACTATTGGAAACAGTTTAGCAACTATGAACGGAAATGACCAGACTGAGAGTTGACAATGAAAGGCCGAGGCAGGAATAAGAGAGGATCTTGAAAGGTTTGTCAGACTGGTGTAACACCCTCCTCCCACATCTACCTAAGCAACCCACCAACTAGGGTAAACAAGTGACGAGAGGCTACTATGATATGATTCAACCTCCTAGGTAAACTTAAGGAAATGGAATTGATAGAAACATAAGACACAAACCTCCCTCAGGTGTTTCAAGACCCTCGGAGCTAATCCATCCCTCCAAGTGCCCAAACCTTGAGTTAACCTAGCATTTAGATGAAGTAAACCCAAATTCGCTCCAATGAAAAGGCATGCATGTGACCAGCAACCCAAAGTCGCTCTCACAAGCTTGCCTTCCAGTGACTAGAGACCTAGATTATCAGTGCTATGCCAACAACTTTGAGATTTGAGCCACTTTTTCAGGCCCAGAGCCTAGGTCACTACCCAGAATTGAACCCTCTCTTCAAATCAGTAAAATAACATGGAAATGACAATATTGAAACAAATACTTGTTCAAGACCTTGATTGGACCCCTACTAGCCATGACAAGAATTTTGTCAAACACTTAGTAAATATGCAACCTACAGGTGTAAATAACATATTTGAGCATAGGGGTCTCATACTTATCTGAGATTCCCTATGAAGCATTGTATCCTTATCACATTAGCTTCCATTTAATCCATTATTTCATAGATTCATTGATCATTCAATAAGAAGTAAGAACATGATGAGAGCCACTCATGGATGTTGTCATAAAACATGTAAATAACTAGCATAATAGGGACATAAATACTAATGAAATCATAGCCATATAAACCAAATATAATCCATCAAAATTATCATATAGATACAAGGAGAAATAACCTTTCATTAATGATGCAAAAATCTAAACCTAGGATGGGACTTCCACGTTCCACCCGACTGTAGAATGGCTAAGCCAAATCTCTCTTCAGTCATTCACCGCTGTGCAATATTCCAAGCATGAATGTGGGATATCATAGAACACATCAATCAAAACTCATCCAACGCTTCCAGAGGCCATCCACCTCGACCCATACAACAAGAAATCCACCTCATGGTCAGACATCAACAAAACCATCATCAAATTGGTCTCTATCCCAGCCATCCAAGGCTATAAAGTATTTGTCCAACCAAGGCTCCAAGGATAGTAACTCAACCCACAACTTTTACTAGACTCCAGAGAGTTTGTATAACTAAGGCTCCAGGACTAGTAACTCAACCCACCAAGGGCTCCAGAGAGTTTTTCCAATCAAGGCTCCAGGACTAGTAACTCAACCCTTGTTGATACAGGGCTCCAGTGCGTTTGTCCAACAAAGGTTCCAGGACTAGTAACTCAACCAAAGCTAAGGAACATGAGGACCAACCAAAAAGGAAACTTATCTCATTCAAAACTTATCATATGCATATAATGCTTTTTTTCTTTTAGATTTTGTTAGATTTGATAGAGATTTTCTCGGAATGATAGTTTTGAATTTATTAATATTTTTTTTTAAATTATTAAATTCAATTATATATTTTAAAAAAATCACAATTTCTCACAATAACCTACTCCAAAAAAAATTATCACCACATTCTAACCTATAAAAATAAAATACAAATAAGCTTTAAGACTACTCCATCTTTTATTTCTCAGCAATTTGTTGTGTGACACCCCGTAAGAATTTTATGAATTCATGAGCTAGTTTTTATTTATTCTTATTACTATTATTATTTTTTATGAACTTTGAAACTAACCATGGTTTAAGTGAAAGACCAAAGGAATGTAGTGATTTATATATGGTTGAGAAAAAAGTTTTTGAATATTAAGAGAAAAAACTTTTAATATATAATTAAATAAAACTCTCTAGAGAGTGAGGTCACTTATAACTCTCTGTTTCTTATAAAAAGGACAATTCCAAGGAAGGCATATATATATTTTTTTAGGAGAAAACACCCTGAGGAACAAAAGGAGAGAAATCAAGGAAAGTGAAAGCCTCACACAAGACATTGTGCAGGTGAGCAAGACACTGCACCTTCTGAGGAGTTCTTGAGTTGGACTTGGTCCAGTGGAACCCTTGAAGAATCCTTGCAAGTTCGGACTCTAAACTGGACCGGTCGTCTTGAGGTTTGGAGGCTGGACAACTTAGGATTGATACCTATACTATCTGGATGAGTAGAAGCTTGGGGGGAGACTTGACGTCATTACCAGCCTCATGGTTGGTAGGAGAGACTTCCTGGTTTTTGCAAGGAATTAGATAAGTACATTTACATCACTGTATTTAATATGTTTCTTTTCTTTTAAAAGAAAAAAATTTCTAACTTAGGAAAAAAAAAGAATTGGATGAAGAGTACATCTTTGTATAGAAATAGAACTGTATAGTATTACTTCATAGCAACATTTCTGATCAAGGAAATGAAGAACAAAATTGGATAGTATATTTCTGGTTTTAAAAGAAATTTGAACTGTACTTCATGTATAGTAATAGAATTGTATAGTATGCCTTAGTATGGAAAAGAAACCAGACAGGGGAAAAAGAAGAAAAACAAGTATATTGTGGAATAACAAATATTTCATATATTACCAAATCGAATAATTAAAATAACCTGTAAATTTTTTTTTTACATATATATAACCGAGAGAGGGTTCTAGACTGCTCATACCTGTGTTTAACCGATACAATTTTTTTCTTTAATATATATATATATACATTCTTCCTTTTAGCAGTTATATCGAATATGATGAACATTAAAAGGACAGGTCGTGCATAAATGGTGGTTAGTCTTGGGTTAAGAGGTCTGGAAACCTACCTTAGGACAATCCAATATTGAGGTCAATCCTGCTACATCCATGGGCCACAGAGGAAGACAACAACAGTGCTAGGAACCTCGCAACCAGACATGTGGAATTAAACAGAAACCCAAGGGGAAACTTTTGAGAGAAACGAATGTTGAGCGAGGAAAAATCTGAAACAAAATAATTCAAATTTAATAACTATAACATTGCATAGCACATTGAACATGAAAATTGAAATAATAGTGCAACATTATAGAAATTGAAGGAAAAAAAAACAAGTAATTACTTATGCTGTTGTCCCCAAACGCGACCAAGCCCTTAGGTTTGTGCTTCGATATAGGCATTCACAATTTTCTTTACAAAGGAAAAATGAAAAAATAGCAAAATATAAAATCATGGTGCGTGTTGTCTGTATAAAAGCGTGGTAATAGAGAACTGAACATTCAATTCTTCGTATTACTAAATGAAAACATTGTATACAATGTAACAAGTACGAAAATAACTCATGACATCAAAAGAGTCATGATAAAAATGATATTTCTCCATTAACCCATTGTATCAAGAGATTAGTTCATAATACTATATAGAGATCATAATCAAACGATAATGAAAAGTTGTGTCGTAGAGAGAGGGAAACCCTCCTAACCAAATGAATCTAAGAAGCAATATACAAATGAAATTAATTCACAAAGAAACCCTCTTAAATATCAACAGTTCAGTACTTAAACCCTTAGGGTATTAAAAACAAATCGCATTATATCAAGCCTCAGACCCCCTTCGGTACCGTGACTGCAGGTAGAAAGAAGAACTTGGTTAACGCAAAACATTAGAGGTGTATAAGTAGCTTATGGACACATCTTGAACAATCAATGTGAGAAAAGAAGGTTAGAGTACCTGCTCATAGGAACCCCAAGTAAATTAAAATATAAGAGTTTTAATAGGTCATATAAGCAACAATACAAAGTGACGGGGTAGGGGAATACCTGAATTCTGCGTAAAAACCCTCCATCATTGTCTTACAAACAGTGAATCGAGAAAATCACTTCTCAGATACCCTTTTAACAAAACATCTAAGGACCTTAAAAATGATTAGAGGAGTAATAGTTGGTCCTGAAGGTAAGGCCATAGTCGTGCATCCAACTGAAAACCCTGACATTGACTTTGAACCGGAAGTAAGACTCAATGCGAAGAGAAAAGTAGCTAGTGGAAAAAAATACTCCATAATCACTCTTTCGAAGGAGAAATGATTTAGTCTGCAGGGAAGAAACTTACAAGATAGCATGACAATGTTCGTGAAACAAGTTGTAGAACGATTTGCAAAGCGAACACCCTAACTCGGAATGAAGGAATGAAGGAAAGTTTCATGAACCTCAAGCTAGGGTAGTTAGCTATACGAGCCCTCTTTTTTCCTGACTGTTGGATCAATATGAATATGGATGGCTGAGATGTGAGGAGGTCACATCATAATAATTAAACATTACAAGAAACACCTATTCAAAGGTCGGGGCGACAATAGGAGCTAAACAATAGACAAGAAAATGTTAAATAACAATTGATCAGTTCTCCTTACATGGTTAAGTACACCACGGTGGAACCCATTATTAATAAAATAAATATAACATGTATTCCATTATATATCAAATGCCATGTAAGACCATTGAAATAACTTAAACAAAAACTTGTGAATGTACTTAACAGTGGGCAAATTGTATAGTTTTTTTTCTTAAGTTTTTTTTTTTAGTAGTGAGTGGGTGTCACAAATGGTATCAAACCATCCAATGTTCAACACTATGGCAAAACAGGGTTAACTAAAATCTCAGAACATTGTTATTGTGCACATAATACAAAGAAAGGTGCAGAGTGAAATTGAACCCCGAACAAGAACCAACATATCTTATATGGAAATTGAACCAGAAATGTGGGTGAGTTGAGGGAGGAATCCCAACATGCGAACACTGAATTATTGGAAATAGTTCAACAACTGTGAATGGAAATGACCAGCCTGAGAGTTGACAATGAAAGGCTGATGCTAGAATAAGAAAGGATCTTGAAAAAATTTTCAGACTGGTGTAACACCCTCCTCCCACATCTACCCAAGCAACCGACCAGCCGAGGTAAACAAGCAACGAGAGGCTACTATGATATGATTCAAGCTCCTAGGCAACCTTAAGGAAATGGAATTGACAGAAACACAACACACAAACCTCCCTCATGTGTTTCAGGACCACCATGAGCTAATCCACCACTCCAGGTGCCCATCCCCTGAGTTAACCTAGCATTTAGATGAACTAAACCATAACTCTCTCCCATGACAAGGCATGCATGTGACCAACAACCCAAAGTCACTCTCACAATCTTGCCTTCTAGCGACCAGAGACCCAAATTGTCAGTGCTCTGCCAACAAATTCGGGATTTGAGCCACTTTTTTAGGCCCAGAGCCTAGGTCACTACCCAGAATTGAACCATCTCTTCAAATATGTAAAATAACATGGAAATGACAATACTAAAACAAATTCTTGTTCAAGACCTTGACTAGATCCCTACTAGCCATGACTAGCATTTTTTCAAACACTTGGTAAATATGCAACCTAAAGGTGTAAATAACAGAGCTAAGCATAGGGGTCTCATACTTATTTGATATTCACTATGAAGCATTGTCTCCTTATCACATTAGCTTCCATTTCATCCATTAGGTCATAGATACATTGATCATTCACTAACAAGTAAGAACATGATGAGAGCCATTAATGGTTAATGTCATAAAACATGTAAATAACCAATATAATAGGGACAAAAATACTAATGAAATCACAACCATATAAACCACATATAATCCATCACAATGCTCATAGAGATACAAGGAGAAATAACCTTTAATTAATAATGCAAAAAATCCAAACTCACGATGAGACTTCCACTTTTCACTCAACTGTAGAATTGTTGATCCAAATATTTCTTCATCCATTCACCCCCATGCCATATTCCAAGCATGAATGCGGGATCTCATAGAACACATCAATCAAAACTCATCTAGGGCTTATAGAGGCCATCCACTTCAACCCATCAAACAGCTATTCTACCTCACGGTCATACATCACCAAAACCATCATCAGGTTGGTCTCTATCCTAGCCATCAAGGGTCCAGAGGGTTTGTCCAACTAAGGCTCCAGGACTAGTAACTCAACCCACAACTTTTACTAAGCTCCATAGCATTTGTGCAACCAAGGCTCTAGGACTAGTAACTCAACCCACCAAGGGCTCTAGAGCATTTGTCCAACCAGGGTTCCAGGACTAGTAACTCAACCCAATTTGATACATGGCTCCAGAGCGTTTGTCCAACCAAGGCTCCAAGACTAGTAACTCAACCCGAGATAAGGAACATGACGACCAACCAAAAACAAATAATGAAAGTAACCCACAAACCATGGCTATCTAGGAAATGGCAAGGCTAGGCAATCCATTGTCAATCCCAACCATCCTCCATGCTAATGACAGCTCACAACCAAAAATCCACATACATAAGCCATGCATGCCAAAACTAGTGAGGAAAACATACATGCAACTCGATACTTGCAAGCAAAACCTATTGTAGTTGTTGATATTGATTCCCTATTGTGCTTTACTACTCTTCCTTTTCCTTCTTGCTCCAAAAATCTAAGTATGCCACACCCTCCAAAAGTGCTCCAAGAAAACTCTAAATATCCAAAAGTATGAGAGAGAGAGAGAGAGAGAATAATGAAAGAGCTCCAAAACTAAACTCACCAAGTCTTAGCCAAGAGCCTACCAACTGATCCTCAGAAGCCTTTTTATTAATGAGGCATCTACTTTATTCATTTTCCATTATTTTCCTTCAATTTCCTCCTCACATGCAACCTGTGACCTTTCACCTTCCTTTTCTCCTAATTTACATTATTTTCATAAATAATTGTGCCACAATACCTTTTTACCTCTTTAATGCCTTGCCCATTTCCTTTGTCAATTTCCTTAACCATAAACAACGAATTGAACACCCATCAGGATGTTCCCCCCACCATTCAGCTTGGAATACGTGTCCCATCATCTGTGGTATTTATATATTTTTACATGGAATTTTCACTAGGGTTGTTACAGAAACCTACCTCTTGGGGGAACACCGTCCTTGGTGTTCAATGACACCTATAATCAACAATACCACTAAAAACAAAGCATACTTCCCATGTAGATTTATAACATAGCTCGTTGCAATATTTACAATGAACATCTACTAAAAGAAAACATCATGACAATATGACAACATACCGCATAGTGGAGATTTATAACACAACTCATTATGGTATTTACAATAACAACATATACACATACATATTTTCTTCAACTAGCAAATACCCATACTATGTATGGAGCTTTAGAAATTCAGCTCGATACAATATTTACAATAATAAAAACATATGCACATTTGTTCAACCAAAAAATAAAAATATATGATGTTTTCATCGGCAACAAGGGAATCCAAAGGCTCACACCTCCAACCTCAAAGTAATACTAGGATTCATCTCCTTCTGAGGAAGTCCAAAATCCACTGCAAATTCAAATCTGCATCCACTGTCCAACGCTACAATCCTGCACCACTTGTCCTCTCAGTGAACAATTACTGACTCATTGTTATAGGGCACACTCCTAATGTGCAGATGCCAATGCTAATGACCTAAACAAACCCATCCTCAGCCTTCCCTTCTCTGCTATATAGTCCCTCGGGCACTCTGGTCACCCCTTCTATGCAGTTACTCACCTTCCAAGTTCCTCTGGCACCCCCATCTCGGGCAGTGCATCCCTTGGCAAGGCTTCCTCGCATCGGAATATACAAAAACCAAGGTATATTCTTGCCTAAAAACCATCATACCGGTCATAGCATGCTCATGGAAATCATTGGACACTATTGGGTACCAGTGTCCCATAATGGCCCTGTTCATGAATGCTTTACTAACACACCGTTGCATTTTCCAATTCCTTTTGTTGTTGCAAATTCTTGCGGTTGATTTCAATCACTCAATTGGGCATGTTCATGCATTCTTGTTCCAAGCACATAAATTCCATTACATTTAAAATAAATTGACATAAATTAACATCATACCTCATTGGTAGTTTGTCAATGGTGGCCTGGGTGTAGGCGATATGGAAAACCTCGCTAATCTGTCTACATTCTCTTTAATATCCGACTAAATTCTTCTCCTTCTATATTTATTTTCGTATCAGTCATCTACATCCACATGGGTTTTTCCTCAATCACCCCAATCCTTGTTACTGTCCACAATTGTTAAACAAAGCCTCTGTTCCTATCGGAATTGAATTCCAAAGGAATTACACAAAAAACACTCTCGGCACTTTAAAACTGTTGCGACTCTCAAATAGTCTTGGTGTAATTTCCAAAGGAATTACACTATCGGCGCTCTTTTCCGAAGACTTTGCGTTGACCGCAAATAACACTATCAACAGTTTATAGTCAGGCTTTCCAACAGTACTTCTTTCAATGCAATAACACGTGCTCTCAGAAATCGCTATTGCAACCCCCAATACACCTATACTTAGTTCCTTCTGCTCCGGGTTTGTGATGTGATCATCCTTGCGACCCAACAACCCTTTCCGCCCTTCTCTATAATGTTTCGGGTCTGAGCTTATCATGGTTTCGGACTTCAGTAGTTCCATAGCCTGTTCCACTCCTCTTGTGATTATGTGATGCGATAAAGGTTCGAACCTGATACGGGTATGAACCAGAATCAATAAATTTTTAGATCTAGAGCTACATCCAGACTAAGGGTTTTCACGAATTCTCTATGTAAAATAGAGTTTGGCCACAAAACTCTACACAACGATTGAAGAAGCCTGTGCTCACCGATATGAGGGAAAAATGATTTTAAAGGCTCAACATTCATGGGAAAATAATGTTAATTCATCCATATTCAACTGAGAAGAAAGTAATTAAACTGATACACGCATATAATTAACATTCAACAGAGAACCATATAATCAGATGTAGAGAGAGGTTTTTCTTCAGATGATAATGCTTCCGAGGCACCACCACCACTATGAACCTCCCATCATTTTATTTATATCAATAGATAAGCCTTTCTTGGCCATTATCCTTTACAAAAGCATGCTTTTACATAGAGTGATTTAAAGCATAAATCTTTGTTACAACTATCCATAAGCGATTATTTTAGCATGATTTATTCTTAATTCTTTTCTTATCCTAAACTAGGAAAGCATGGAAATTGCTGGCTAAAGGACCCCACTCCCTTGCCTATAGATTTTTTTTGGATTTTTGGAATAAGATTGAAGACTTTTCCCTCTAAGTCCCATGCTCCTGCATCAGAATCCTGAGGATAAAATTCTTCATGGGCTCCTGTCCATGAGTTCATCTACAGAACTGCCCAGTTTCTATAACATATCTACTGTAACCCAAGTAACTTTAGCGGTTGGCAGATCCTTCCATTTTACCAAATACTGAAAGTACTCTCGTCCCCTTGTCTTCTTAAACACCTTCTTGTCCATAATTATTTTTGGATGCAACTCCTTTGTTGTGGGTAACTGTTTTACCTAGTCAATCTCTTGGATCTCTTGATCTTGTGTTGTATCATCTGTAGTTCCACTTTCATACTTGTACAGGTCTACAACATTAAAAATTGGTGATATCCCAACATCAGGGGGTAACTCAATCTCATAGGCATTTGCAGAAAATTTTCTTAACATTCTGCATGGTCCATTTTGAACTTCAATTTATTATACTCCCTCTTTGGAAACCTCTCCTTTCTGAGATGTGCTAAAAACAAATCCCCAACTTCAAAGTTAACCTCTCTTCTCATCATATCTGCTCTAGTTTTGTACTTGATGTTGCTATCCTGTAGCTGTTGTTTCACTTGTTCATGTATTGCTTTCATTTCTGAAGCAAAATCTTCACCCTTTGCACTTCTCATCTCTTCTTTTCCCAAGTTTCTTAACTCAGATACACCTTTTGGATGCATTACATAAACAATATGGAATGGACGCAGTCCTATACTCCTGCTAAGTGAGTCATTATATGCATACTTATCTTGTGCCAATAGTTGATCCCATTGCTTTGGATGTTTTGCAGTAAGGCTCCTTAAAAGATTGGCTAAACCCCTATTCACCACTTCAATCTGTCCATCAGTTTGTGGATGATACGCAGAATTGAATCTTAATTTAGTCCCCAACTTCTTCCATAGTGTCCTCCATAAATGTTCAACAAATTTGGAATCAACAAATTTGGAATTGGGCAATCCATGCAATATTACAATCTCCTTAAAAAACAAATTAGCAATGTGAGAAGCATCACTAGTTTTATAACATTGAATAAAGTGTGCCATTTTTGAAAATCTGTCCACTACAACAAAAATTGAATCATTACGTCTTTGAGTCTTTGGTAATCCCAACACAAAATCCATACTTACCATATCCCAAGGCCTGTCTAGAATTGGTAATGGGATATACAAACCTATGTTTTAGCTCCTTCCCTTTGCCTATTGACAGACTTTGCAAGTTCTCACATACTTCTCCACTTCAGATTTCATTTTCGGCCAGAAATAAAATCTGTTCAATTGTCCAAAATGTCCTGCAAGTCCTCCACCATGTTTTTCTTTGATTAAATTCTCCCTCATTGAACAGTTTGGTATGCACAATTGATTTTTCTTAAATAACAGTCCACCTTGTAAGAAGTAATCCAACCATCTACTTCTATTTATTAAAACGAGATTTTTACAAGCCTCAAATGTCTCCTTAAAATTTGAATCAGTCTTATATAATTCCTTAAGAAAATCAAAACCCAACACTTCGATTTGACTCTCTTGAAGCAATACATTTCTCCTGCTTAAGGCATCTACAAATTTATTTGATTGGCCATTTATATGCTTCAAAACAAAATGGAAACCTTGAAGATACTCTAGCCATTTATCATGTTTTTGGCTGAGCTTTGGCTGCTACATTAAAACTGCAGTGCATGGTTATCTGAATAAAGGATGAAATCCTTTGACATTAAATAATGCCTCCATTTCTTCAATGACTGCACAACTTCATAGAACTCCTTACCATAAGAATAATATTTCTTTTTGGAATCATTTAGCTTTTCACTAAAATAAGATATTGGTTTATCTTCCTGGCTTAAAACACCTCCAATTGCTTCTCCACTGGCATGACACTTCACTTAAAAAGGCTTACTAAAATCAGGTAAAACCAAAATAGGTTTTTTAGTGATTTTCTTCTTTAATAGCTGAAAATTCTTTTCTGCTTCAGCAATCCATCTAAATGGTTGTTTGTCCTTCTTTATGGTCTCAATAATAGGTGCATTAATCTTACTAAAATTCTTGATGAATTTTCTATAAAAGCTAGCAAGACCATGAAAACTCCTTACCTCAAAAACACTCTTGGGTGAAGGCCACTCCATAATTGCCTTGATCTTCTCTAGATCCATCTTCAACCCTTCAGCAAAAATTACAAAACCCAAGTACACTAGCTCTTCTTTCATGAATGAACACTTCTTCAAATTCAGCAATAATTTCTCTTGTTGCAGCCTTTGTAATACATAATTTAGATGTCTCATGTGCTCCTCCTTAGACCTGTTGTAAACTTATATATCGTCCAGATATACGATTATAAAGTTACCAATGAACTCTTTAATAAATTCATTCATTAGTCTCATAAATTTACTTGGTGCATTTGACAACCCAAAAGGTATTACTCTCCACTCATATAGTCCCTCATTTGTCTTAAAAGCGGTTTTCCACTCATCTCCTTCTCTTATTCTTATATGATGATACCCACTTTTAAGATATAGTTTTGAAAAATACTTTTCTCCACTCAAGCAATCCATTAAATATTCAATTCTAGGTAACGGAAATCTGTACCTGATTGTGATTTTATTGATGGTTCTTCAATCTGTACACATTCTCCAACCTCCATATTTCTTTGGTTTTAGTACTGTTGGTACTGCGCAAGGACTCAAGCTTTCTCTGATCAACCCTTTTTCAAGCAATTCTTGCACCTGCTTCCTAACCTTTTCATTTTCTGTAGGAGTCATTCTGTAAGTGGATTTATTAGGTAGACTTGCTCCAGGAATCAAATCTATATGATGGGTGATTCTTCTAATGGGTGGTAATTCATTAGGCAAATCATCAACAATAATATCACAATATTTCTTGAATTTCAATGGGTAATTCAGAAACTTTAGTACAAGTCATTATTACCTTGGCTTGCAAATTATAGCAAAATTTACCTCATTTTCTTCAATCTGCTTCAAGTATTCCTTTCCTCCAAGTAATAGAGGTTTTGGATCAATCTTCTTTCTTGGTACATCTTCTTCTTGCAGAGGCAACAACATATGATTGACACCATCCTTTCCAAACTTGTAGGTGTTTCTTTTCCCATCATGCATGGCTCCTCTGTCATATTGCCAAGGTCTTCCAAGCAATATGTGACACACATCCATAGGCATCACTTCACAAACAATTTTATCTTTATACTTGCCCACCTGCAATTCCACTTCACATTGTTCATTTACGAACAGTTGATGTCCCTTTTGCAACCATGACACCTTGTAAGGTGTTTGATGCTTCACCGTTTTTAGCTTCAATTTCTCCAACACTTTTGTAGAGACCAAATTATCAGTGCTTCCACTATCAATGATCATTTGGCAATGTTTCCCTTGGAATTTACACATTGTCTTGAATAAATTCTTTATTTGTGATGGTTCAACTATCTCCTTTGCTGGCTTGAGAAAAACTTTATTAACTACCAAAGATTCTCCCCTCTCTGGTATATTTTCTTCTTTTGTCATTGCTTCTACTCGTGCTTCTCCCTCAGCTTGAGCAACAATGGTATTCCTCTTATTTGTTTCAGAATTATCTGGGCACTCAAAAGCTCTGTGTCCTAGTTTGTTACATCTATAACATCTTATTTCTCTGCCTCTTCTTCTGCCTCCTCTTCCTCTAGAAAAACTCCCTCTGCCTCTTGCATCACCTCCTGTGGATGCATGCTGGGTTGAGCTACTGATAGCTCCATCCTTAGGTGTTTGTAGATCTTCCTCTACAACCTTGACCCTTTCCTTGGAAAGTACCTCTCCCTCTGTCAGACTACGTCCTCATGAGTTTTTCTTCAGCTTTCAATGCTATCTGATGAGCTTCCTCTACTGTTTTAGGAGTACTTATCTCATCTTGAATGTCCATTTTGAGACCATTCATTTATCTAGCCACCTTCTCATTTGTATCCTGGGCTTCTCTAGCTCTTATGCTTACCTTGTAGAATTCCTTTGTGTATTCTTTCACTGTCATAGACCTCTGTCTAAGATTTTGCATCTATATGAACAAGGTTTGCTGATAATTACTTGGTAGAAACTTACTTCTTAATTTTGCTACCATCCTGCTCCAATTCTTGATTGGTTGCTTGCCAAGTCTCTTCCTTTCTTCCTGCACACCATCCCACCAAAGCGTTGCATGGCCTTTTAGCTTGGTGACAACAAAATTCACTTTCTTCTCATCTTTTGTTTCTTCATAATCGAAGAATTTATCCATGCCATTAATCTAGTCTATCAATTCTTCTGGATTCAGTCCTCCTTCATATATTGATACCTCGGTCTTTGGCCTGGCTGTGGATCTCAACACTGAATAAAAGAACTTCATCTTAGGAGTAACTGCTACATCTTCCTCCTCTGCAGCTTCAACCTCAGGTTCACTAACATCTCCATCATCTATGTTCCTACCTATTGTTAATGCATCGAATCTAGCTTGCATCTATTGCACAGCTTCCATTACTTCAACGTTTGCAATAGGTCATCCTCTTTCACCACGTCCACGTCCTCTTCCAAATCTGAAATCCATAGTAACTTTCCTTCTCCTACTTCTGAGACTAAATCCAATGTCAGTTGGCTGCTCTGATACCACTAATGGTGGCCTGGGTGCAAGCGATATAGACAACCTCACTAATCTGTCTATAATTTCTTCAATATCTGATTGAATTATTCTCCTTCTGCATCTATTGGCGTATCATTCATCTACATTGACATGGGTTTTTCCTCAATCACCCCAATCCTTGTTACTGTCCACAATTGATAAACAAAGCCTATGTTCCTATCGGAATTGAATTCCAAAGGAATAACACAAAAACACTCTTGGCACTTTAAAACTATTGCAGCTCTCAAATAGTCTTGGTGTAATTTCCAAAGGAATTACACTATCAGTGCTCTTTTCCAAAGACTTTGTGTTGACCGCAAATAACACTATTGGCGGTTTATAGTCGAGCTTTCCAACACTACTTCTTCCAATGTGATAACATGTGTTGTCGGAAATCGCTATCGCAACCTCCAATACACCTATACTTAGTTCCTTCTGCTCTGGGTTTGTGATGAAATCATCCTTGTGGACCCGACAACCATTTCTGCCCTTCTCTATAATGTTTCAGGTCTGAGCTTATCAGGGTTTTGGACTTCGGCAGTTCCACAACCCGTTCCACTCCTCTTGTGATTATGCAATGCGATAAAGGTTCGAACCCAATATGGGTATGAACTAGAATCAATAAAGTTTTAGATCTAGAGCTACGTCCAGACTAAGGGCTTTCACGAATTCTCAGTGTAAAATAGAGTTTGGTCACGGAACTCTACACAACGATTGAAGAAGCTTGCACTTGTTGATATGAGGGAAGAATGATTTTAAAGGCTCCAACCTAAACATTCATGGGAAAAGAATGCTAATTCATCCATATTAAACTTAGAAGAATGTAATTAAACTGATATACGCATATAATTAACATTCAACAGAGAACCATATAATCAAATGTAGAGAGAGGTTTTTATTCAGATGATAATGCTTCTGGGGCACCACCACCACTATGAGCCTCCCGTCAATTTATTTATAGCAATAGATAAAGCCTTTCTCATCCATTATCTTTAAAAAAGCAAGATTTTACATAGAGTTATTTAAAGCGTAAAGCTTTGTTACAACTATCCATAAGCGATGATTTTAGCATGATTTATTCTTAATTCTATTCTTGTCCTAAACTACGAAAGCATGGAAATTGCTGGCTAAAGGGCCCCACTCCCTTGCCTGTATATTTTTTTTGGATTTTTGGAATAAGTTTGAAGACTTTTCCCTCTAAGTCCCATGCTTCTGCATCAATCAATAAGGTACATTTGCAATCTTGTTCACTCCTTGTCATAACAAGTCAAACTAACATATTTGATCAAATCAACATGTATAAAAATATTTCATTAGGTTAGCTCAAAACATAACCATCATAGATCAAAATCATAAATCACATGTAACCATCATAAATCATAATCATAATTCACATGTAATCACCATATACTAGAATTATAAACCACATGCATAATAAAATTGAAATAAAATATCAATACTTATCCTTCGTTGATCCTTACTTCTTCCTTTTTTCTTTCGTACACACACCGGATCAGTTTCCACACTCAGCAAACACCCAATGTCTTCTCTTCAACCAGGTGCACATATACATAGTGTGCATCATACACATACAACCACACACAACATACAACACCATTCAACACATGCACCTATACCTGACATACAACACACACACCTACATCCAATGTATACAATACAATACATACACCTACATCCATTGTATAACATAATACATACACCTACACCTGGCGTGCAACACAACACAATACATTAACACCCGATGTACAACACAACTCAATATTTGCACCTACATAAGGCACATACCTAGTACCACATGCCCTCAACATAGCGTGTATGGCATACACACAATATCACACATGCACCAGTACCATATGTGCAACATGTACACAGTACCACCTGTACACTGCACCACCTGGACAACATGTGCACAACATCACATGTACATGGTGCCACCTGCACAACATGTACACAACACCACTTGTACAACATGTACACAATATCACATGTACATAGTACCACATGCATGACATGTACGCGACACCACATGTACATAGCACCACCTACACACAACACCACTTGTACAACATGTACACAACACCACATTCTCGCAACACCACTTGTACAATCATGCACACAACACCATATGTACATAGCACCACATGTACAACATGCATGCAACACCACATGTACATAACACTACATATCCAACATGTACATAGCATCATCTGTACACAACACCGCATATCCAACATGTACACAACATCATCTATACACGACACTGCATATTCAACATGCGCAGTGAACTATGTGCATACAACACCACATATCCATCATGCACGCAATACAATATGTACATAGCATCGTATATCCAACATGTACATAGCACCATCTATACCCAACACTGAATGTGAAGCATTCATACAACACTATATGTACTAACACTCTACACATAATATTGCATAAACAACACGTACATACACCATATATGCACAATATTGCATGCGCACAATCATCACAGATGCAACATATACAATATATATTAAATATGCACAATAGTCATACCACACATCCAAAACCACATGAACTCTTTACCAAAC
Source organism: Pinus taeda (assembly GCA_000404065.3). NCBI lineage: Eukaryota > Viridiplantae > Streptophyta > Pinopsida > Pinales > Pinaceae > Pinus > Pinus taeda. The sequence goes on from APFE030548327.1 coordinate 90,184, forward strand.
AACCTTGCTTCCAGTGTCTTATCCATTCTTGTCCTAGCATGTCGCAGACAACACTTCTTTCATTTCGCTGATGTATCTCTTGGTATAACCTGTCCATAACATAGAAATAATATAATAACATTATATCAACTCATAATCACATGATATTGGCCTCACAATTCTGTCAGGTTACTCTTCCCAATTGATTTCTCATAAGACCAGGAACCTCGTCGTGTCATTCTGCTGCATAGGCAATAATTTCTCCACTAGAATGATCCTTGACAACCCCGTCAAACAGTGACATAGATACATACATATATAATCATTAGCATAAAACAATCATCATCATGTTAGACAACGACATACATACC
>APFE030548327.1:93508-114503 GCA_000404065.3 Pinus taeda
TCCCTATCGTATTTAATGAATCCATACATACTTCCATGGTGGTACACTTTAGAATATAAGTATTTAATTATTTAAGGAGTATAATTTTTTTATTTATTTCATGTTACAGATATAACCAGGTGGGCAATTCCCATTCAAAATTAAATAACCACGCCAGAAACATTAACTCTCCATATGAGATATGATTCAAGTTAACTGTGAAAATCTCAAGAGGAGAGTTGAAATTTGAAAGCTATTCCCAAATTACATCCCTGGAAGCATGATACAACACACCCTAATAATTTTTGTTGTTTGCCACATTATACATGCCATATTCTTGGAGAATCTTTAATGACCGTATGATATCAGATTTCTTGAACGTTGTATCGATGCACATCCAGACAACAATACTACAACCATGGCCCTTTGCAACTCACAGGGTTTGTATATAGGTTTATAGGCCAAAAAAAAAAAATTCTCTGGTGTTTAATTTGAATGCTTGATGACCATTAACTATTCGTGAGTATTTTCCTTTAATTTTAATGTTTGGTGGACATTAACTATGATTGAGTGATTTTGCATAAATGTAAACTATGGTGCAACTAGAGATTATATTCGTGTGGATCTCCTGCATGACCCTAGATTGGTGGCTCATGATGATCTAATCTGGTAGAAAATGACACCATGGTTTTGCATTGTGAGGAGAAATTACAAGAACTCTATTACATCCTGCTAGGGATTCAGGGCAACCATTAAAGTAATCAACAGTAGAATGCGATGATAGAAACAAAGAGGTCAGATGCAAAATATACACACTGATGCAAATGGATAGTTATTCTTTCACAATTTGACAGCCTTTGTCATTTTATCCTTTTATACTTTTTATATTCGATATATACATGTCGGTACTAATAAATGAAATGTACACTTCAACCTTTTCCCAAATTAAATTCTTCAACCTTTTCTCAAATTAAATTCTTCAAGTACTGTTCCATGCAAAGTTAACATTAAACTCTTCTTCAAAGTTTGTGAAAGCCACATTTTACACTAGAATTAACTTCAAAGTGTTAATTTGCACTTCTAAGCTATTTTTTAATCTAATACCACCTTGTGAAGTCATTTGGAGAATGCATTTGTTAATGAAGTGAGTGAAATATTTATTAAGAAATTTATTAAGCGACTAAGAAATATTTATTGAAACAAACATAGACAAGGGGGAAGTTTCACAATAACTGATTTATGGGAGAAGTTTCATAATAATTGATTTATATGGATGGGAATTAAGAAACGAGCATTCACAATGGATGAGAAAATTCAATAGGCATAGTGCACTTTACCAAGATGGTAGAGAAGGATGGAAAGAGAATTGTATAAGTGGACTTATAAGAGAATGATCCATGTGCTACCATGCATAACAACTAAGCCTCGATACCAAGTTCAACGACTATAGTAGCGATGCAAACAAGACTTAAGGTAATGGTGTGGAAAGCCATCATGAATACTGTTTATTTTTTTCAGTTTTTAATAGTACCTTTTTAATGTCTCCCCTTATTACAATAATCATTTAACTAGATTAAATATATCTATATAAGTATAAAAAAAATGAAACCAACGGAACTTTGAACTTGGTAATTTAAATTACTTCCTCAGCAATATTATTAGTTGGAATAAGGATAGAGATCACAATCATACTATTCATTCTATACCCTGATATTTTTTTGTTACAACTATTGTAAATATAAGCCGTACTTTATGGAACGCATATCCCTATGCATTGTACCTATATTAAATACCAAAGACTGCCATATGTGATGAATTTGATTATAAACAAAGCTTATTTATCTCTAGACCGTTTGATTTGTGATCTTAACATTCACACCGGCTCTGCCATGGCTTCGTGGCATGAGCAGGCCGTCCCTCCTTAGCTGGACACCTCGGGATTCCTACTCCCATCGACAGTGGTGTGCTTAGCTCTTTGATCCAAGGGCTATGATCTCTTTAGCGGATTTACTCATTCTAAGTTGCTGGAAATTGGCTCATTCGATTCCCAAGCTCTTGGTGCCTGTTCGAGCTCTGCTCCTCCTACCTCTGTCTAATTCTTCGTGTTAGTAGGAACCTTGTCTTAGAGCCAACAGAGGGTGGCAGCATCAAATGAGGATTTAGAATGATTTAAAACTACTTGCTTTAATTTGTTAGATACATTGGGCTTTCTCTAAATTTGCAAGGTTGTTAGATGTACTATTATTGACAAAGGTGTAGATACCATTTTTTTCACATATAAAAGTTAATATTGGTGGTTGCCCTCTTCAAATTGTGTGGCAAGGACATAATTTCCAAAGTTTAGTTTATATGGCCAAAAATATATTAATTGGAAAAGGATATCAATTTATAAAGATTTTTGGAAAGACTTTTTTGGAAAGGATATTGATTTTTAAATTTTTCGAGGAAGACCTTTTAGGAATGGATATATTAAATGTTGAAGTTTCTAGGCAAGGTTTTTATTTGATTTTATTATACATTAAACAATAACTTCATTTTGGTTCCTTCATTTGTTCAGTAGGTCATATAAATTTCCTAATTAGAAATAGAGAATACGGGTTTCGATCGTCACCTTCAGGGCACAATGTGGTTCCCCTTGGATGTGTAGAATACAAAACAAACACCCCTAGTTAATGTTCTAGTCAACACAAGTGCCATCAATCCAAATAATGCAAAAATATCAGGTTTGACTTCCATATTTATGTAAAAAGCACAATTGAGGTCGATATCACACTTTTGATGGATTGAATTGCCTAAGTTTAGATGTTATATCAATATGTCATTACTCCAGGAGATGGAACATGACTTTGTTTATTATATTTTAGTTTTTGTAAATAAAAATAAAGAGTAGAAGAAAGGGAACATTGTATACAATGAAATTTTAATTAAGATATGTGCATTTTCATGTTTCTATGTTCATATATTACTCTAAGTTTTAGAAGATAATAGTCATGATGTGGATATGAAAATTCTAGAGGGACCCCATGGTTTGGACATGTGCACTGTTATATTTATGTGAGTTACTGTGTATACATTTCACTATTTCCACCGTATAGATTTATTCTTGGTAAATACTTTAAATTCTTCTCAACTTTCTATTATTTATCAATTGTTTATGTTTTCTTTGAGGTCTCATATGTTTGATTAGCTGTATCTTTTCTTTAACTGAAGCTTGAATATGCCTTTTAGTCACAATTCAGAGTGGTCATCAAAGTACTATTACCAATGCTATCTAATCACTGAGTTGTGATAAACTGCTATAAATTTCATTTATACTAGTGGAACCATAGTGGATACTACTTAAGAGTATTGAAGCTTGATTGTAGGTTTTCCATATTTCTTAGCTAAATAGTAATCATTGGATGAATGTTTGTTAATCTTCTTTTAATCATTAACTACATAGTGAACAAGGTATTGTTACATAAGCCATTTACCCATATAGGCAATGAAATATTGCAACTTGATTTCCTACAAGTGAAGCTATTATAGACTTAGATTAAAGGATTAGGCCTTATTTCATTTGAATTTTTATGTTGTTAAGTTATAATTCATATTTGTAGAAAATTGATAATACTTTTGCGATACCAATCTAACAACCTAGTCAAAAGCTCTAAAGATTAATGTCATGACAATATTACCTAATAAATAAAAAACACAACACATATTTTTAAAAAACATCCCCCACCCACGTTATATATATTAATCACTTACAAATCTGTTGCAAGCACAACTAAACTGTTTAATATAGTGGTGGCATCGTCCGTATGTCTGCACTGACATTGCAAGCAAAATTAAACTGTTTAATATAGCCCCGGGTCCTGCCATTTTCCATACGTCTCTCCTAAATTTCCCATATGTCTGCAGTGAAGTGGCAAGCAAAACTAAACTGTTTAAAATAGTGGTGGCATCGTCCATATGTCTGCATTGACGTTGCAAGCAAAATTAAACTGTTTAATATAGCCCTGGGTCCTGCCATTTTCCATACGTCTCTCCTAAATTGCCAACATGCTACTGCAAAGTCAACAAATGAATGAAGAATCCAGGCTTCATTGTCTGTAGTCTTTTACCAAGTCCTCGGAACAAAAAAAACGTGGTGGGTCATATATTTGTTTAAACTTTAGTTTTGGCTGCCTCCCCAAAATATTCATTACGACGCAAGCGCGCTCATACATTTGTTTTATAACTATAAATTCCGCTTCATCGTTACAGAACCCACCCTTCAAATATTGGGATTTTCTTGTTGGAATATAGAGACATTCATGGAGTCACAAGAGCAGAGCCAAAAGCCTCATGTCACAACCTTCCCTGGGTTTGGGTTGGGCCATCACATCCCACTGCTCGAGCTTGCAAAGCGGCTGACTGTGTACCATGGCTTTTCTATCACCTTCTTCACCACCAAATGGATGGACGGCTCTCCTCACCACACCCTGCCATCTTCATCAGGGGACATGATCCACTTCATAGAGCTCCCTAATGCCCAGATCGAAGGGGATCATGCTGAGATCAACATTTTTGTACGCATGCCCTTACTATTAGAGAAAGCTAAAATATTAGTGAAAGATGCTCTCACATCCTTTTCGTTTCCTGTCTGCGCTTTCATAATCGATTTTTTCGGTACACCCATGTTGGATTTCGCCTCCAAACTAGAAATACCTACCTACATATTCTCCACTTCTGGGGCTTCTCTCCTCTGCATCATGCTCTACCTTCCAACACTTGTCCACAACATTAAAATTTCCTTCAAAGATGTGGATTTCCCGATCGAAGTGGCGGGCCTTCCGCCGATTCCCGAAATAGATTTGCCAGACCCTCTTCTAGACAGATCTGATATTTCATTCAACTGGTTCATTCAACATTCCCTTCGGCTTCAGGAAGCTCGTGGAATTCTGATAAATACATGCCAAGAAATCGAACCAGCACAAATAAAATCTCTCAAGGAAGGAAAGGTTCTGAGTGCTATTGAAATGACCCCTTCTATTTATCCCGTTGGGCTGCTAATAGCTTTGTCTCTGTCAAAATCTGAAGAGAATTTTGAGAAGGAGGGCTGCCTCAAATGGCTGGACTGCCAGCCCGCCTCGTCAGTTTTGTTCGTTTCTTTCGGGAGCTGTGGCACCCTGTCGGAGAATCAGATTTAGGAACTAGCTTTGGGGCTAGAAGCAAGCACGTAACGGTTCCTTTGGGTGTTGCGTAAGGAGCATCCTCCTCCAACTGAATCCACGATGACTGCCGAAGCAAACATGAGGGAGGTTCTACTTGATGGTTTCGAGACTCGAACCCAGGACCGTGGATTTGTGGTGGATTCATTGGCGCCTCAAATTGTTGTCCTCTCTCATCCATCCACAGACGGTTTCCTTTCTCATTTCGGTTGGAATTCAACGATCGAAAGCATCTTACATGGAGTCTCGATGATCGCTTGGCCTCTCTTTGTTGAACAGAGAATGAATGCCTTCCTTCTAGTGAAGGAGATGAAGGTGGGCATTGAAGCGTAGAAGGGAGCAGATGGATTGGTGAAGAGAAAGGAAGTGGAAAGAGCGGCGAGGGAATTTATGGAAGGAGAGGGGGAATGGAAATGAAGAAGGGGATGGCAGAATTGATGGGGAAGGCCCATCATTGAGTGACAACTGTCTTAAGGATGGAAAACATCACGAAAAGGGTTTCTAAAAAGCGAAATATTCTCAACTGCCTACGACATTCCAATAATTTGAACCGCCTACAACATTTTTCACCGATGATCTAATGGCTGGAGTTTATTCCATCATCTAACAATTGATCTAAGGGCCCATAACGAGACCCACAACATGGAGGGGAGTTCCTTTCAGAGAGAACGCCTTACAACATAAATATCAACATAGAATAATACTGATCTAGTTGGTCAATGACATATATACATACATACATGTATACCTATATAAACATCAACATAATCATGATCATAACATAATTAACAGATATCAAGGTCAAGGTTGAGATAACTTCCTTTATTCATGCACAACATTGAGAACCATAGTTCCCAACTTAGTCAAGGCATCTTACACCTCATATCCATTTACTTTTCCTTTTCTAGTTACCTTTCTCATGTTTTTGCCGCCACTATCCATTTACCATAATGGAACCAACCAGTCCAACCAACTGTCATAGTCTTACCTTCCGTTGCGCCTACTCATGCACAAATATTCATATGAATCTTACATTACCTTTCGGGTACCACACATCTCTCCCAAGCTCCATCATCATTCCTCTTTCCAAAACAATTCCCAAGACACCCAAAACATAAAAGGCAAGATAAGAAACAACCAAGAAGGAAACCATGAAACCAATAATGACACCACAACCCAAGTGGCATGGCCATGCACAAGACTAAAAAAAAACACAATCAAGCACAAAAAAGCACTGAAATACCAAAAGCACAAGACTAGCAACAAACACCATGACTAAATCCCCATGGTTCTCAAGGAAACTCAACTAGAGCCTTCTTCAAGATTTCATGGAAACCTCTCTTTGCCATGTAGTTCCCTACATCATATTTCCTTAAGCACATAACTTCCAATGTATAAATAAACATAACAATACATCAATTACCTTATCTTTTTGTGCTAAGCATGTTTCTTGCAACTAAACACATCCACGCCATCTCTCAAGGGACTCCAATTCTTTGACAAATCCACTTGTAACTGAAGGGTAACTAATATACCTATTAAGTACATTTTCATGAATCTAGCACATATCCACATAATGTCAAACAAAATCGATGTTAAGAAGACTCCTTGTATGCAAAGCACTCGTTCGTTTGGAATCTCGGTTTCCAAACATATCCAAAGGAATTCTTACCTAATTCCTTTCTTTTACCTTTACCCTGTTGCAACTGAGTCTTACTATATGTTGTCACGTCACCCAACTGTTAGTTATATAAATACATCAATTATTACCTCGTCAGGCTAATACAAAGCATGCTTCCTGCAACTACTCACACATGTCAACCACATGTTCCAAATATCAAGACAATCATATCTATCAATTTGAAATCAACATTTAGCAAGATTAATAATCATGTCATAATCTATAGTCAACTGATAGCCATTAGACATAATTCTATAACCGTCACCTACTATACTCAAACACATATCAACTATCTCAACACATATGTGTTAGTACAATCATCTTGAAACAAGATCATTGGAACACATACTTGTATTATGCAACTCATCAAACATTCAACCAACTTGCAAACATACCATATTAAATAAATAAACTAGATGACATGATAGAAACCAAACACTCAACATCAAATAGAAAACATAATCAAGAATGAAGCACCAAGTATACTACATAAGTAAATTCATACCTTACTGTATCTTAGGGGAGGCTATTTTGTCTGCACAATCAATCTAGTTAGCAAGATATAACTTTACAACATGTCAACTCAACATAAATAAGTTCACCATATCCATAACACTAACTAACTAACATATTCTCATCATAAACTCATAAGCATTTATCACTTATGCATAGCAATCACATATGTACAATCGGTCTAGATTAATAACACACAATGCAACACAATAATTCGACTCATACTTGAATGTCATAACCCTAATCATCTGCATATTCCAATCCAATTTAGCATGATACATATGACATCAATATCTTAATGAAATAATCATAATCATCAAGTTACTAGCATATAACAACCATAAGCTATATATCATGCTCATTGACAACATGTAACCTAATTGTCAAGCTAACTGTCATATAACAACAACAACGTAACCTATAACATGCTCATCAACAACATATAACATAATCATCAGGTTATCTAATATAACACAACAATAGAAATGCATACAACTAGAGGTTACTATCATTCTTGACTATCTAACACATGTGCATATAACTACACTAATCAACTAACATCTATCATGAATGTAACCATAACATTAAAAGACATCTACATAAACCTAATGTATATAAGCTTAATTCATATGAAAATCCTTAACTTACATACTTGCATGCCAAACATACAATACATGTATGTTGATCTGCTCTTACCCCAAAGTCTAGTGTTGCAACCTCATTATGATGATCTGTATCTCCTGTTCTATTTTAGCCAACAAATTAGCATCATAACAACCAATAGCACCATGATGACTTAAATTTGCATACAATGACTTCAAAAGGAAATTTTCACCTACTATTCATGCATAACTATAACCAAGACCATACATGCATAACAATTGCATATAGACATATAACACGAGTGCAAAACCATATACACACCATTCTAGCTAGAGCTCAGTCATCAATGCATGACCGTATCAACTACACAAACCATGACCTGATGCATGACAAAAAAAACCATCTCACATGCATTTGATAATATGTGAACACTAACATGCATAACAATGCATAATCAACCATACACACATGAAGACATACTCCATGACAACACCTTCAATCTTCACATGGTGACATCACTACCACCATGATCAACACCATGCAAATGCAACAAGAAGATGGACTATATGCATAAGAAACACACATGCAACTAACATGAAAGAATGATCAACACACAACCAAAGGAGAGCACAACCATGCTCTGATACCACTCGGTAACACCCTCCTCCCACATCTACCCAAGCTCTGGCCAGCTGGCGTAAACATACAATGAGAGGCTACTATGATATGATTCAACCTCCTAGGTAACATTAAGGAAATGGACTCGATGAAAACACAACACACAGACCTCCCTCATGTGCTTCAGGACCCCCAAGAGCTAATCCACCACTCTAGGTTCCCAACCTCTGAGTTAACCTAGCATTTAGATGAAATAAACCCAAAGTCGCTCCCATGACATTGCATGCATGTGACAAGCAAACCAAAGTCACTTCCAAAAGCTTGCGTGCCAGCGACCAGAGACCCAAATTGTCATTGTTATGCCAGTGACTAGGATTTGAACCACTTTTTTAGGCCCAAAGCCTAGGTCATTGTCTAGAATTGAACTATCTCTTCAAATCTATAAAATAAGATGGAATTGATAATACTAAAACAAATACTTTTTAAAGACCTTGATTGGACCCTTACTAGCCATGACAAGAATTTTGTCAAACACTTAGTAAATATGCAACCTACATGTGTAAATAACATATTTGAGCATAGGGGTATCATACTTATTTGAGATTCCCTATCAAGCATTGTCTCCTTATCACATTAGCTACCATTTCATCTGTTAAGCCATAGATACATTGATCATTCAATAACAAGTAGGAACATGATGAGATCCACTCATGGATGATGTCATAAAACATGTAAATAACCAACATAATAGGGACATAAATACTAATGAAATCATAGCCATATAAACCACATATAATCCATTATAATGCTCATAGAGATACGAGGAGAAATAACCTTTCATTAATGATGCAAAAATCCAAACTCGAGATGGGACTTCCATATTCCACCTGACTGTAAAATGGCTAAGCCAAATCTCTCTTCAGTCATTCACCCTTGTACCATATTCCAAGCATGAATGTGGGATATCATAGAACACATCAATCAAAACTCATCTAGGGCTTCCATAGGCCATCCACCTCAACCAATAAAATAGTGATTCTACCTCACAATCAGACATCACCAAAACCATCATCAAATCGGTCTCTATCCTAGCCATCCAAGGCTCTAGAGAATTTTTCCAACCAAGGCTCTAGGACTAGTAAATCAACCCACAACTTTTACCAGGCTCCATAGAGTTTATCTAACTAAGGCTCCAGGACTAGTAAATCAACGCACCAAGGGCTCTAGAGCGTTTGTCCAAGCAAGGCTTTAGGACTAGTAACTCAACCCAAGCTGATACACAGCTCCAGAGCATTTGTCCAACCAAGTATCTAGGACTAGTAACTCAACCCAAGCTAAGGAACATGAGGACCAACCAAAAAAAAACAATGAAAGTAACCCACAATCAACATGGCTATCTAGGAAATGGCAAGGCTAGGTAATCCACTGTCAATCCCATCCATCCTCCATGCTAATGACAGATCACAACCAAAAATCCACATGCATATGCCATTCATTCCAAAACTAGTGAGGAAGGCATACATGCAACTCAATACCTGCAATAAAAACCCGTTGTAGCTATTGATAATGATGACCTCTTGTGCTTTCCTGCTCTTCCTTTTCCTTCTTTCTCCAAAAATCCAAGTATGCCACACCCTCCAAGAGCGCTCCAAGAAAACTCTAAATATCCAAGAGTATGAGAGAGAGAAAGAATAATGAAAGAGCTCCAAAACTAAACTGACCAAGTCTTATCCAAGAGCTTGCCAACTAATCCTCCGAAGCCTTTTTATTAATGAGGCCTCTATTTTCTTCATTTTCCATTATTTTCCTTCAATTTAATACTCACATGCAACCTGTGACCTTTCACCTTCATTTTCTCCTAATTTCCATTATTTTCATAAATAAATGTGCCAAAATATCTTTTTACCTCTTTAATGCCTTAGTCAATTTCCTTAACCATAAACAACCAAATGAACATCCATTAGGATGTTTCCCCCACCATTCATCTTGGAATACGTGTCCCAACATCCGTGGTATTTATATATTTTTACATGGAATTTTCTCCAGAGCTGTTACAACTAGTAGAATCATCGGGGACCCAACCCCAGTGCAAGAAATGGAAATCCCACATAAGAATTTCGTCATGGGGAAGACAATGAGGAATCATAAGGGGGATGTAATGATGAAGAAGGAAGACCAGATAATGTCTCATTTGACAGTGGGGCTAAGAAGAAAAAAATTGAACTTCAAGGGGAGTTCAAGAAGATAAAACCCCCATATTTGATGGTGATGTTGAGGAAGCGACTGAGGCTTGGCTGATCAATATGAATAAATATTTTCAAGTATATGAATACGATAACAATTCGAAAGCCATATTAGCAATTTATCAATTATAGGGAAAAGCCACCCTATGGTGGAAAGAAGTCAAAGTTGGTCAGGAAATTGAGGAGTAGGAAATCACATGGAGCGAATTTAAAAAAAACTTCAAAGATAAATATTTAATTGAATGCTTCTATGATGAAAAGGCAAAGGAGTTTCATGAATTGAGTTTGGTCCAGTTGAATATAGATGAGTTTGTAACTAAATTTACATCTTTGCTGAGATATGTCCCATACCTTCGGGAGGATGAAGCCAAGATATAACGCTTCATCAACATCTTGCCCATTTTTATGAAGGAAAAACTGGAATTTTACTATCCAAAACAATAGATGAAGCAATCCGGAAGGCCTAAATTTGCTACCAACAAATGAAACAAAAAGGGGAGGGTAGCAAAGGGGGGCTAAATAGGAAAGGTCAAAATAGATTCCAGAATTTTCGAGGGGAAAAATCCACTAATACAAAAAGTATGAATAAGAAACCGCAGTAAAAAATGGTGTTGATGAATCAACAGAAAACAAGGCAGTAGGTTGAAGTCAAGAAATCAGATGTGGCAAGTTGACCAAAAGCTACTCAACAGCAGAAACCCCCTATACAATGTTGGGGTTGTGGAGAACCCCATTATTTCAAAAATTGTCCTCACCGCACTCGCACTAAGCAGGTTTCTAACCTTCAAGAAGCATCCAAGGTAGGAGACATGGCTAGAAGTATTCCATGGATTAACGCATTCTTATATGATGGTCAAGCTGAATATCAACCTACAATGATAGGAATCGAAGTTTTCTTTAAACATTTTTTTCCCATTTTAATTGATCCAGGTGCAAGTTTGAGTTACATATTCCAAAACTAGTAGAATTGTGTAATTTATAGAAAATGAGATTTAAAACCCCTTGGTTGGTACAATGGGCTACTGGGCCCAAACGAAGGGTGCCTGATAAGGTGAAAAATTGCTCCCTTGAGGTAGTTGGACATAAAATTGTAGCAAATTTAAATATTTTACTTTTAGGTGCATATGATGTATTGGTTGGAATGGATTGGTTGGAGAAACATTGTCGACAGTAAATTGCAAAGATAAAACTATAAATTTCCTTGGAGAGAATGGTGAAAGGCAAGGGATTCAACGACTTAGGAGAGGTGTTAAATTGCGACCTATTACCACCAACCAGTTGGGGAGATGCACTCGAAAAGGCTGCCAAATTTATGCAGTTTAGGTAGGTTATACAAATTCTAAAGATAAAATAACCACCTTGGAGGATGTACCAATTATTCAAGAATTTGTTGATGCTTTCCCAGAGTAAATACCTGGGTTGCCACCTAAGCGGAACATTGATTTCACCATAGAGTTAATTACAGGTGCAACCCCAGTATCAAGGACGCCATATCGTATGAGCATATCTGAATTAACATAACTCAAATGAAACTACAAGAAATTCTTGATAAGGGTTATATATGCCCAAGCATGTCACCTTGGGGAGCACCTGTATTATTTGTACACAAGAATGATGGTACATTGCGATTCTGCATTGATTATAGACAGCTAAAAAATCTGAGTATTAAGAATAAATACCCATTATCAAGGATTTATGATCTGTTTGATCAAGTTAAAAGGGCAAGGGTGTTTTAAAAAATTGACTTAAGGTCAAGTAATCATCAAATACGAATTAAGGAGGAGGATATTTGTAAGATAGCATTCCAGACTCGATACAGACACTTTGAGTTTGTATTATTACCCTTTGGGCTTACCGATGCCCCTACCACGTTTATGATATTGATGAATGGGATATTCCATCCTTATTTAGAAAAATTTGTCCCAATATTTATTGATGATATTCTCATATACTCTAAGAATTTAGAAGACCATGAAAAAAGCTTGAGGATTATACTGAAACTTTACGGGATAACCAGCTATATGCTAAATACAGTGAGTGTGATTTCTACAAGAATTACATTCAGTATCTGGGACTCATTATATCATTAGAAGGAATAGCAGTAGATCCTGAAAAGATCAAAACCATCATGGAATGGCTTGTCCCCAGGAATCTTGCAGACATTTCTTCCTTCATGGGGATAGTTGGATACTAACGTCGATTTATTGAAGGATTTTCTAAAATTGCTTATCCTATTACCTCCCTGTAAAAGAAATGAAAGGCTTTCAAGGGGACAACAAAATGTCAACAAAGTTTTGAACACTTGAAGCAATTACTGACTTCTACCCCTATTTTAAAAGTGGCGGATCTGAAGAAAAAGTTCATTGTATGTGCTAATGCTTGCAAGGAAGGTTTTGGTATTGATTTTGGGTAGCACGGGATGTGCTATAGCCATGCAAATTGGTGGAGAGGCTAAAGCACAAGAGATCTCCAAGACCTACAAATGGTTTGGGCAGACTGTATCCGGTTTGGGAGATATTAAAATAATTAATGTTTTTAATTGAGTTCCTAAGTCTAAACTTAGGAAAAATAAAATATTAATGGGTATTAATATAAAAATGGGTTAGAAGGTTCCAAAAGTCATGGATCAAGCCAAATCTAATCTTAGTCGTTGATTAGAGATTTAATCTCAGCCATTGAAGGACCAACGAGAAAATTATAAGAAGAGGCTTAAGGGTCAGTTAGAGAACACACCAGAGTGATCAATCACTCATTTTGCTAGAGCGAGGTTGCTAAACAAAGTTGAATCAGTGATTAGTAGCGAGGGGCAGTGAGTACTATGCAGAGAGGCAGAGATAGTGGCAAGAGACCAACACAAAAGCAGAGAGCAAGAGGCAGTAGCCAGTTGACGCCACATAGAGCCTAGCAGAGACAACACAAAGGGTCAGAGGGACTGCGTCATCCACGCAGAGGCTACAGTAGTGACGCAGAGGGTCCCAGAGGCTGCACAGTGCCTCAAAGGGCTGCCACAGTGTAGGAGGAGGTTGACGTAGAGACCAAAAGGGCCAGCGCTGAGCTTCAGAGTCGTCGGAGAGGATTTCGTGAGACAGGTTTTCTAAATACTTGTTTCCGAATAGAGAGGTATTGCTGCTATGTATTTTTCTCTGTCGGGTGAGTTAGTTAGGCACCAGTTGTACTGAAGGAAATACTACGTAATAATAAACCCTCAGAATAGATGCACCAGTTTTCCCACATTGGGTTTTTCTGGGGACATTTGTCCAAAAATAATGGTGTCACTTGTGTGTTTTTTTTCTTTCATCCGATGATTTGTAGATGTTGTGACTGTATTTTGTTTAATTTGGTATTTAAATGTTTTACATAACTTGTTCAAAATTTATAAGTAGAAGAAATAAACCAATAAAATACAGATTAATTTTCTAACGAATAAACTTAGAAAATTCAACATGGTATCAGAGAGTGGTTGCAGATCATAGGAAAGCTTAAGGCATTAGATGAGCAAAGCATTTGCAATAGATTCAGTTGTCCCGAGTGATAGATCTGATCCTTGCAGAAAGTGAAATAGGAAGGGTTGACATAGAGGGATTGTGTCATCAGTCTGAGCCTGAGAGAGGCCAGCACAGAGGTTGAGGATGGAAGAAACAAGCTCACGCAAAGCCACATAGAGGCCAGGAGGGTTGACACAGTTGGCTGAGGGAGTTGTTTTACCGGTGTCAGGATTGCGTAGAGCCAAGAGGCACAATCCTTCAGTTGTTGGCACAAAGGAAGATGTGGGTAGTTTGCGGGAGAGAAGATGGTGGGGTATTGTGGTCAAAATAATACCTGACAGGGCAAAACCAAGGTAGAGGGATTTGCTGCCGAGGCAGATTTCTAGCCAAGGAATCTAGATCAGTGTTTTAGTTGCACAAAAGATCGGAGAAGGGAAAATTAACAATTGGAAGAAGGATTTCTAGGAGGGAAATCGAGACTTAGAGGGAGTCAAGAAGAACACTTCTAGACTCAAAGTAAAGAGACTCAGACGAGTAGAACTGTGAACTTCCAGAAGGGAAGTAGAGAGGCTCAACAAGAGTTGAACTAAGAACTTCTAGGCGGGAAGTATAGGGTCTCGGAGGATTCAACAGAGAAGAGAAGAGAGATGGCCGTGAATGGGCTGAGGGGTCAGGAGTGTTGCAATGGTGCAGGATGGCATAGAGAGCTGTCCAACGATGTGATATGCAGGGAGTTGTTCTAGCAACACAGAGGTCAGTAGAGGGAGAACTTGTTAGCAACAGAGAGAGCTTCAGAATCAGGAGTGTTTCTAGCCTGACAGGGATGTTAGAATTTTGGTGGATCAGTTACTTACATCTCAGTAACTGAGTTGCAGTGCAATAACACGATGCAGAATGATGAGAGGGGATGCAGTGCAGATGTAGTGTTGGGAGGATGGACCAACAACAACATGGATGCAGAAGGAGCTTTCGTATGGATGTAGTAGTGGTATTAGCAGGTCCATGGGTAGCAGTACAATATGCAGCAGTATAGAGGAGGTTGGGCAGGGAGTTCTAGCATCAACCCAGGTACCGGTTCTGTATAATCAAAGTGATGCTCAATGAGGAGTATTACTAGAGCATAGTCCTTGCTAAGAGGGAGTTTTAATTTGGTGTAGCATCGGATGTTCTCTAGGCATGAAAATTGGTGGAGAGGCTAAAGAACATGAGATATCCAAGACCCAGAAATGGTTTGGGCAGATTGTACCTGGTTTGAGAGATATTAAAATAATTAATATTTTTAATGGAGTTCCTAAGTCTAAACTTATGAAAAAGAAAATATTAATGGGTATTAATATAAAACTAGGTTAGAAGGTTCCAAAAGTCATGGATCAAGCCAAATATAATCTTAGCCATTGATTAGAGATTTAATCTCGATCGTTGAAGGACCAATGAGAAAAGTATAAGAAGAGGCTTGAGAGTCAGTTGGAGAACACACCATAATGATTAGTCATTCATTTTGCTAGAGTAGGGTTTCTAAGCAAAGTTGAATCAATGATCAGCAGTGAGGGGTAGTGAGTACTGGGCAGAGAGGCAAAGACAGTGCCAAGAGACCACCGCAGAAGTAGAGAGTGAGAGGAAACATCCAGTTCAGGCCACACAGAGCCCAGCAGAGACAACGTAGAGGGCCAGAGGGACTGCATCATCCATGCAGAGGCTGCAGGAGTGATGTAGAGGGTCCCAGAGGTTGCACAATGACTCAAAGGGCTGATGCAAAGAGTCATGGGGTTGACGCAGTGCAGCAAGAGGCTGATGCAGAGGCCAAAAGGGTCAGCGCTGAGCTTTAGAGTTGCTGTCGAGGGTTTCGTGGGATAGGTTTTCTGAATACCTGTTTCCGAATAGAGAGGTATTGTTGCCGTGTATTTTTCTCTGTCGGGTGAGCCAGTTAGGCGCCTAGTTGTATTCAAGGAAATACTTCATAATAATAAACCCTCATAATAGTTGCACCGGTTTTCCCGCATTGGGTTTTTCCAAGGACATTTGTCCAAAAATAACATGTCGGTTGTGTGTTTGTTTTATTTCAGCTAATGATCTATAGATGTTGTGACTGTATTGTGTTTATTTCGGTATTTAAATGTTTTAAATAACTTGTTCAGAATTTATAAGTAGAAGAAATAAACCAACAAAATACAGATTAATTTTCTAACTGATAGACTTAGAAAATTCAACAGTTGGAGGGGTGTTGATGCAAGACGGAAAAGTCATAGCTTACGAATCCCATAAACTAAAGGATCATGAGAAACGATATTATGCCTATGATTTGGAACTAACTGCAGTGGTGCATGCTTTAAAGGTATCTCCACCTAGTTGAGTTTGCCTATAACAACGGTTACCACGAATCTTTAGGAATGAGCCCCTTTGAAGTACTATATGGAAGGAAATGCAGGGTGCCTACCAACTGGAATAATCCAAAAGATAAGTTGATATTGGGGCCCAAGATGGTCAATGAAATGGATCACGCGGTCAATAAAGTGTGTCAGAATTTAAAAATTACCCAAGATAGGCAAAATAATTATGCAAACAAGAAGAGGACCTACCGAGAGTATCATGTGGGAGATCATATTTACTTACATGTAAAGCCTAAAAGAAGCACAATATAGTGGGGTGGTTGTGCTAAACTGACACCACGATATTGTGGGCCCTTCCAAATTTTGGAGAGAATTGGACTGATAGCATACATGCTAGCACTACTTGCTGACATCAGGATTCATGATGTGTTTCATGTATCGTTATTAAAGAAATATGTTTACGATCCTAGACATGTGATTAGTTGGCAAGATATGCAGGTAATATATAAATTGGAAAATTTGAAATTAAGCATTACAGATGATACTAGTAATGGCAACTTGAAATTTGGTTACAAGTTGAAATAGATGGAGAATTGTTGGCAGAACCTATGCGCATTCTATAGTAGAGAGAAACAACGTTATGGAGGCGAGCTATCACCCAAGTTAAAGTGTAATGGAAGCACTTTAGTTTGGATGAATCCACCTGGGAAGATAAGGAATTCATGCAACAAGCATATCCAGACTTGATTAAACAATTTGAATTAAACACCGAGGATAGTGTTTCGTCTGGGGGGGGAAGATGTGACGCCCCATAGGAATTTTATGAATTCATATTATAGTTTTAATTTTATTCTTATTACTATTACTTCTTTTTATGAACTTTGAAACTAACTATGGTCTAAGTGAAATACCAAAGGAATGTAGTGACTTAGACATGGTTGAGAAATAAGTTTTTGAATATTAAAAAAAAGCTTTTAATATATAATTAAATAAAACTCCCCAAATAGTTAGGTCAGTTAAAACTCTCTTCTTCTTATAAAAAGGACAGTTCCAAGGAACCAAAAAAAAAAATGAGGAGAAAAGAGCT
The DNA here is from genome assembly GCA_000404065.3 of Pinus taeda. NCBI lineage: Eukaryota > Viridiplantae > Streptophyta > Pinopsida > Pinales > Pinaceae > Pinus > Pinus taeda. The sequence continues at coordinate 111,240 of APFE030548327.1, forward strand.
CGAGGAACAAAAAGAGAGAAATCAAGGAAAGTGAAAGCCTAACATAGGATGTTGTTCAGGTGAGCAGGAGACTTCAACTTCTGAGGAGTCCTTGAGCTAGACTTGGGCCAGTGGAACCCTTGAAGAATCCTTGCAAGTTGGGACTCTAAACTGGACCGGTGGTCTTGAGGTTTGGAGGTTGGACAACATAGGATTGATACCTATGTTGTCTGGAAAAGTGGAAGCTCAGGGGGAGACTGGACATCATTGCTAGCCTCACGGTTGGGAGGAGAGACTTCTTGCTTTTGGAAGGGAATTAGATAAGTACTTTTACATTATTGTATTTGTTATGTTTATTTTATTTTAAAAGAACATCATTTTTTACTGAGGAAATAAAAAAATAATTGGATGAATAGTACATCTTTGTATAGAAATAGAATTGTATAGTATTACTTCATCACAACATTTCTAAGTGAGGAAATGAAGAAAAAAAATTGGATAGTTTATTTCTGGTTTTAAAATAAATTTGAACAATACTTCTTGTATAGAAATAGAATTTTACAGTATGAATTAGTATGGAAAGGAAACCAGATAGAGGAAAAAGAAGAAAAACATGTATGATATGGAATAACAAATATTTCATATATTACCAGATTGAATAATTAAAATAACTTGTAGAAAAAATAATAATTAATCTTTACATATATATAACTGAGATAAGGTTCTCGAATGATCATAATTGTGTTTAACCGATACAGTCTTTTTCTTAAAATAAAAATAAAATATTCTTCCTTTTTACAGTTATATTGAATATGCTGTAACATTAAAAGGAGAGGTTGTGAAAAAATGGTGGTTAGTCCTGGGTTAAGAGGTCCGGAAACCTCCCTTGGGACAATCCAGCATTGAGGCCAAGCCTACTACGTCCCTGGGCTACGGAGGAAGCCGAGAAAAGTGACAATAACCTCACAATTGGGCGTGTGGAATTAAACAGAAACCTAAGGGAAAAAAGCTGTGAGAACTAAATGTTGAGCGAAGAAAACTTTGAAAGGAAATAATTTGAATGTAATAACTGTAACATTGTAGAGCTCGACGAATATTCAAACTGAAATAATAACGAACCATTATAGAAATTGAAGGAAAAAAAACAAGTAATTACTGATGTCATTGTCCCCAAATGAGACCAAACCCTTAGGCCTGTGCTTCGATACAGGAATTCACAATTTTCTTTACAAAGGAAAAATGAAAAATAGTAAAATCTAAAATCATGGTGTGCATTTTCTGTATAGAATTGTGGTAAAAGACAATTGAGCATTCAATTGTTCGTACTACCAAACGAAAACATCGTATAAAGTATGACCAGTACAAAAATAACTCACGACATATGTTGACACCTAATCATTAGGATTGGGTCAATAACTAAAATTGATGTAAATAAGTAATAAAGAATATGAATAGTCACCGGGAGATGAAATGAACAGTCTCTCCCTCATGTATATAATAAAGACCAACCTAAATGAAAATCAACGAATTGTTTTTGAGGAGTTATTGCCTAGTCTAACATGGTATCAGAGCCAACACCATTTTTGGCTTCTATCTACCATTGTAACTCCCTTCTGTAAGTTTGTCCTACATTCTTTCTGCTAATTTTTGTAACCTCCCACGCTCCTCTAACATAGTCCAAATACGTTGCTCTGCTACACTGCTCTCTCCATACGCTACTAGCCTCCATGCGCTGCTCTCTCCACACTGTTGGCCTCCATATCCCTCTCAATACACTGCGTATTGTTGGGAGCAACGCCAAACGCCCATTACCTCCCATTCTGTTTAGTGTTCCACCCTCAATACACCAACAGGATGGAAAAGAGAAGGGTTGAAAGGTGAACCCCTCTGATAAAACGAAACGAAGTTTTCCATCATTATCATCATCAGAAATCTTCTCCATGATCATATTCATAACACAAACTATTTCCTAGCGCGGATATCCACACTTGAGTTTGTATATCCCTGCGTCTAGTTATAGGTGTGGGAAGCCATGCTAGCCATGATTCAAATTTACTTAGCCGTAGCTTCTGATCTAGTATTACATGAATTCAAATGCATTGGATTAGCATATGTGCCTTTGGTTTGCAAGAGAAGGGTTTCTTCAATTGTTAGCACCATTTTCAAAATTTCCAGCCTCTAATTTGTACAACACCGTTGGTTTCAACCACATATCCGACTACGTGGTCAAGCCACAATGCCATCTCTTCATTATATTTTCTGTGCAAAACCTCTGAACGGTTATCTCCCAATCGGTTTTATGCTAGACATCACGGCACTTGTGGAGGAGTTGCTAAACAGAATCTCTGAGGAGGATTTGCAAGAGTTGCAGCAGTTGTGAGACATAGCAACAGGTATGAAGCCTTTTGCGCGGCAAAGCCTCACCTGTGGAGATGTTGGGACAACGAGAAATTGTGCATTAAACATTTTTTTGAAGATTGTGTATGCATGTTCTGAATGCTTTTTATTTGGTGCATTGGATTTTTTCTACATTGGCTCAAAAATATGTATGGTATCCATGGTGCATGTATTGAGAAAAGACGCCATTAAAAAAAAATCGGTTGAAATCTTTTATATGTTGAGCCATATGTGATCGATATATAATAGGCATATAATATATGAAGTGAACAACAGAAGTATTTTTTCTATCAACAGAATTATTTTTTTAGCAGCAAAATTTTTTTTCTCCACAAAAGCACATTTTTTCCAGTAGAAGTATTTTTACAACACTCAGATTTACAATGCACTGAATCATATCCATTGTGGGAATAGTCCTCACTGGCAAGGAGAACTATCTTGAGTGGTCCAGGATGATAAAACACACCCTCATTTTCAATGAGTTGTGAAAAGGATTGTGTGTTGGAGACGGAGACAAAGAGCTAAAACAACCTACCTCAGACAAAGAGTTCGCCATTTGGAAAATAAGAACAGCAAAGCCTAAGCATTTGTAAGTGAAGAGGCGAGTCACCATATTTCGCCATTTTCAACTGCTTTTGAAGCCTTACAAAATCTGAAAGAACTCTATGACTCACATTCTGCACTTGAAGTTGTTCAACTCATGATTAAACTCTTCACTCTTGAATTACAAAATTATGATCCTCTTGCTCTTGCATCCCAAGTAAAATCTATAATGCATGATATCAAAACAACTAAGGTTGAATTGGATATTCCTCTTATCACTTTTCTCAAGGCACTTTATCCTACTTACTCCAATTATCTTGAGTCATTGCAAGCAAATGGAAATCT
>APFE030548327.1:155186-168629 GCA_000404065.3 Pinus taeda
GAACCGTGAAGACCTAGGAGACCTGCGAGCAGCTGCAGCGCTGCCGCCTCGGCCTCGGCCGCGAGGCCTGCATTCCGGGGCCTGGCTTCAGCCATGGCCCAGCCAGATCCATCCCAAGGGGATGTCGAGAAGGCTTTTTCAGAACTGGTAAAGTCTCTTCCCCCTGCCCGGCCCAAACCAACAACTTCAAAATTTGTTAAGAAACTGGACATCCTCCAAGAAGTTCAGCTGCCTCCATCACTTCCTAGAATGGCAGCTCTATCATTAGCAGAGAAAGGACTCATAGGACAGTTTACAGGCTTATGGCCCTCTCCAAGAATAGTCCAAAGATGGGTAGAAAGGAATTGGTCAGATAAAATTCAAGGAAAGATCTCCATTCGCTTCTGTGGCAAAGGTTACTATACCTTTCAGTTTGAAACCAAAGCAGATAAGGATCTGATATTCAGAAATGGGCCCTATTTCATGGACTCCCGTGGGCTATATCTCAACAAGTGGACCCCTGATTTCGATCCTGAGCTAGACATCGCCAATGCGGTTCCAGTATGGGTCCGTCTTCCTCATCTGCCCTTGCATTGTTGGGGAGATGAATCGGTCAAAGCAATCGGGAATGCGATAGGGAAATACATTGACAGAAGTGAGCCCAAAGACAACATGCAAGCCTGTGCCAGAATCTGTGTAGAAGTGGACCTCGGGAAAGGACTGTCGGAAGCCATCAAGCTGAAGGTGGATGATTGGAGCTACATTCAGCAGCTAGATTACGAGCAAATACCCTTTAAATGCAAGGTATGTCATGAATATGGTCATTTTGCTAATAGATGCACTAAAGTAACCAACTTGGAAACTGAAGATCAAGGAGGACAATGGGAAACTGTGAAAAAAAAGAAAGCATCTCAGCCATCCAAACCTGAATCAACATCTGATCAGCCGGGCCCTTCCTCCCACCGCCCCATTTCTCCCCCTCCCAAAACCTCGGGCCCATCCCAAGATCCTCCCGTCCCCTCATCCTCCAACCCTTTCATCATTCTAGCCTCTGATGATCCCCAATCTAACCAGCCCTCCCTTGAACTGTCTGATCCTCCCTTGATAACTTCAATCCTCTCCCAGCCTTCCTCTGACCCTCCCCCTCCTAGAACCACCAGAAGCTCTTCAAAAGATATTGGCACCTCAAGTGATATCCATAAGAAGCTGGGACCAGGAAGGAAGTCAGCCAAACAACATCGGGAAGAAAACACTCAAAAGGACATTGCCCTCGGAATCCAAACCCCTATGGAATCCTTCATGACAGGGCACCAAGAAAAAGAAGCAGTAGGAAAAGATCACGAGAGGCGAGCACCTCCTCGCGGGAATGTTCCTTGATGAAGCTCTTATCCTGGAACAGTAGGGGCATGGTGCACCCCTCCAAATCAACTGCCTTAAGAGATCTTCTCCAAAATGAAAGACCTGAAATTTTGCTGATTCAAGAAACCAAACAAAGTCAACATGATATGCAGAAAATTGTAGATGCCCAAAAAAACTTCTTAGGGGCCAGCAGCAACTCCAGAGGAGCATCTGGAGGAATCACCACCATGTGGAATAATCAACACTGGGATTGTAAGTCATCCACCCTCAACCAAAACTGGTTGAGGACTAATCTAAGTAGCAAAGAGGAGAGTTGTGACCTCATTATTTACAATATCTATATCCCCAATCACTACCGAGAAAAGGAACAATGCTGGAAAGATCTGAAAGAAAATTTAGACAATGAGCAGAATCCAAATATCATTCTTGTTGGAGACTTTAACTTAGTTCTCCATGCAAATGAGAAAAGAGGGGGTAATTTCACCCATGACCCCTTCAGAAGTCAGCTGGAAGAAATAATGTCTGATCATGAACTGATTGATATTATCCAAAAAAATCGAAAATACACCTGGAATAACAGAAGGTTGGGACCAGGCAATATCATGGAGTGATTAGATAGAATTCTGGTCAACGTTTCTCTCCTTTCTTCCTTTGCTGCGGGTCACACGAAAATTCTCAACACCACGGCCTCAGACCACTTTCCCATTCTCCTTACGTTGGATTCCCACTCTCAGTTGGGGCCAATTCCGTTTAGGTACAATCCGCTGTGGAGAAATAACGCAGAGGCTGAAGCTATCATAGAATCCACCTAGAAAAATCATGTAGAAGGCTCTCCTAGCCATATATGGGAAACTAAAATCAGAAACACAAGAAAAGCTCTCAAAGAATGGGCAAAAGTCAGCTACCAAGAGCCAGAAAAAAATAAAAAAAAAATACAACAAGACTTGGAGGAAGTATAAAAACAAATTGAAGATCAAGGGCTTACCCACCAGCTGAAAAACAAGGAATGAGATATTCAGGGGCAGCTAATACATATCAAGAGAGTGGAAGAAACAAAGTGGAGGTTTAAATCAAGACAACTATGGCTAAAAGAAGGAGATAAAAACACTACTTATTTCCATAAGCAAGCCACAACCAGGAAGATAAGGAACAATGTAAATGCCATTATTGACAATGAAGGCATCCAACATAACAATCAATATTCCATCAAGAGGGCTGCCTCCTTTCACTTCAAAAGCCTCCTCACCGAAAACCAAGATGAAGCCGACTACTCTGAGCTGCTGCAACATCTTCCGAAAGGTATTTCTCAAGAGGTGAACGATAGTCTAAATCGAGAAATAACGGAAGAGGAAATCAGGAAAGCTATTTGGACCCTGCAACCGGACAAGTCTCCGAGCCCAGATGGTTTCCCAATCAATTTTTACAGAGACCACTGGCAGCTGATAAGAAAAGACTTGGTAAAGATGTTGAGAGGAATTCAAAGAAAAGGGAAAATGGGGGGCTTCACAAACTCAATTTTCCTTGCCCTCATACCCAAGGAAAACCGACCCACATCTTTCTCCAGGTTTCAACCAATATCTCTGTGTAACTCCTCATATAAGATTTTTACGAAAATCATAGCTACTAGACTCCAGCCCATCCTTCCTTCCCTTATATCTGAGAATCAAGGGGGGTTCCTATCTAATAGACAAATCCACGACACAATCACTTTGGTTCAAGAAGCCATCCACTCCAGCACCTCTAGGCAAGAGAAAGGCTTCGTCCTCAAGCTTGACTTAGCCAACGCCTTTGACCAGGTAAGACACTCCTTCTTGTTCGCTGTCTTGAAGAAAATGGGATTCAATTCTGCCTTTATCAGCACTATCGCCGCCTGCATATCAGGACCTTGGATCTCGCCTCTGATCAATGGGCGCCCTTGTGAAGCCTTCCAATCCACCAAAGGATTAAGGCAAGGCTGCCCTCTCTCTCCTTATCTATTCATTCTTATGGCTGAATCCTTTAGCAGTGCTCTAGATCATAATAGAAGAGTTGGCCTCATTTCTGGCATCAAATTTGGGAACGGAGTCAAGAACATCAACCACTCTCAATTTGCTGATGATACTCTCTTGATTGGAGGAGCTTCCACTACCATTGCAAGGCGCTTTAAGACTCTCCTCAATCAATTCATGGAGTATTCAGGGGGAGCGGTCAACTTCCACAAAAGCCGCATCTATGGTTGGAATATTTCCAACCACACTGCCCACAGCATTGCCAACATCTTTGGAGTTGCCTATAAGGAAAATTGGGACCACTTCATCTATCTTGGGATGCCGGTCAGTCTTGGACCATTAAAAGCCAAAACTTGGAATGAAATCATAGACAAAGTCAAGAGGAAGGTACAGCAATGGGGAACTCAATGGCTCAACCCAGCAGGCAGGATAATTCTACTCAGATCAGGTATATCCTCCTTACCCCTATACAAATTTGCTCTTTATCAAGCTCCAGCTATTTTTCATCATAAGTTGGAAGTTGCTCTCCGGAACTTCTTGTGGCAAGGAGGTAAAAAAGAAAAAAATAGATTTAATTTGGTCAGCTGGAAAAGTGTAATCCAATTGCAAGACAGAGGTGGTCTGGGAATAAGGACTCCCAAAATCCTAAACTTGGCATTTGGGATCAAAATGGCCTGGAGGTTAATCAATGAGCCAAAAGCTTGGTGGAAACAGGTCATAGAAAGTAAATATCTCAATGGCACTAGACAAAGACTCCTTGAAAATGACATTCCCAACAGAGACTCCACCAAAATTTGGCATCTCTGCAAGAAGGTAGTCCCTCTCCTCAATCAAAATACCTCAAAAATCCCTGGAGGAGGGCACAGCATTAACTATGCCACTGATAAGATAATGGGTCTTCAGCCTCTAAATACTATCGAAGAAGCCATCCCCATCATTCATCACCTCAATTGCAAAGGCATCCAGAGGCTGGATCAAATATCGAAATGGGATGCGGACACAGGTGCCTGGACCAAGTGGGAATTCCCAGCTATTCCTTCAGCTCTAGAAGCAAGCCTCAAAGCCTTGCAGGCTAATCTCCAGAATAGAGCCCCCACGAAAAAAGGAGCAGCAGATGGATTTCGATGGGACCCCACGGGCTCAAGCTACACCATCAAGTCTGGGCATCACTGTATCTGCAATAGCACTTATCAGATCCCCATTTGGAACCATTGGCGATTAATTTGGAAATCTGAGGCCATCCCCAAAATCAAATTCTTCATCTGTCTACTGCTAAAAGGCAAAGTCCTCACAGCTGAAAACATGAGGAAGAGAGGGATCAACGGTCCTTCCAGATGTCCCAACTGCTGCTTAGCAGAGGAGACAATTCATCACTTGTTCCTCGACTATCCCTTCGCCAAGAGATGCTGGAACAAATTGTCAACATTGGGCAATATAAATTGGCAACCCTATCAGAACATTCCAGAGACAATATACGAATGGAAAAAGAACTGCCCATGGAAGGATAAGAGGAGCAAAATTGTTAAAATAATCTGGGCTATCCTTCCCCATAATCTACTTTGGAGAATTTGGCTCACAAGAAACAAAAAGATCTTCCAAAACAAAGAAATCAATGTACAAACCACGTGCAATAAAGCCCACACCTTGGCACAAGAGGCAATTGCAGCAAAGTATAAAGGAAAAATTCAAGCAGAAGATTTCTCAGTGGAAGAAAGATCAGTTATAAGACACATATTGGACCGGCCAGGACAACAGCAGGAGACTCAGAAAAATGCCAGACAGCAGCAAGCTCAAGTTAGGGAGTGGGAAATCAGACTATCCGCTCAGGATTACAAGATGTGGATTCAAAACAGTAACTGCTCAACATTATTCTTTGATGGCACCTCAAAGTCAAACCCAGGACAAGCAGGAGCGGGAGGAGTTATATTCAATGAGTCTGGGGTCAACATCTGTAGCTATGAATGGAGCCTGGGAAGAAAAACAAACAATAACGCAGAGGCATTAGCCTTATATAAAGGACTAATGCAATTAAAAAATATGGGCATTAGAAGGGCATTAGTTTTTGGGGATTTTGCAATCATTATATGCCTTATGATCTACAATCAGCGATCCCCCAACAGTAATCTTCAGCAACACATAGAGCGCATCAAGCTCCTTCTCAATCACTTTGAGCACATCAAGTTCTATCACATTCTTCACACGTTAAACACGGAAGCAGACAAGAGAGCGAATGAGGCAGTAGAAAGGCAGGAAGGAATGTTAAGGCACAATAAAAGAGAAAGGTTTCAACCCCTGCCATGACTCAGAATACTCAAAGTATCGCCCAGATTCGCCCGACCAACCAAGTGTGCGAAGGGCATGGTCTACATAGGCGTAGGACAAACTGCAGAGAACACAGCATGCACAGCCAGCCAAATCCGATCCTCGATCAAGGTAACCACCTGACAAAAGGGAAAAAATTCATATCAGCGCCGGCAATAAGCTTAAAGACATAGCTAATGAAGATCTCCTGATAGATTTGGGGCAGACCCTCACCATTCTCGTGACCCCGCCTCCTGATTGGAAATCTACTCACTATCAGCTCCACCCTATAAATGTAGCTATCAGCAGCCACAGTAGCCAAAGCATCGCCCATTGTGATCAGGAGATAGTGCGGCATCTTCCATTTGGAGAAAACGCTCTTCCTCAAAGCCCCAGGAGGGACATCTCTCTGGTATCGCTTCCATACACTCAGCTCAGTCTTATACTAATATCTGTTACCGTGATTTACAGGATCGTGCAAGTTCGGCTCAGCAAGGCGTCCCATCTTGCAGCTCCTTCACCTGCATATTCAGAGTCTTCCCCATTCCGTTTCATCCCGGCTCTCTCTGTTCTTCCCCTCTCGTCCCCCCTCTTTCTCAATCCTTCTCCCTTCTCCCGTCTCTCGGCTTCGTTCAGCGAGCTCTCCCTCTACTCTTCATCTCCATCCCCTCTCTTCCTCACTGCCTTCTCCTCTGATAACCCTTTCTGTCCTGAACCTTTCTCCCTCTTCCATCCGCAAGACTTCTTTCCCTCGGTCCAGTGCAGTGAGTCCCCACCTAAACTCTTATCTGTAACGGCCCCTCCGAAAGCGGGAATTCTCTTCCCCCCTGCCAGCACTTTCAGAATCTGCCATCAAGACAGAGCAATCGGTAACGTTCATAATCCTCCCGCCCACCGTGCCTCTGTTATCACCTACCCCCCTCTTCGAATCAATTCTTCTTCAATGGCGCGCAGTGAGGATTGTTTTCACTGTGCTGACCTCCAGGCTGAGTTGGAGGAAATAAGGACTCAGCAATCAATCCTAGATGACAAGCAGAAATTATTGGATGCTCGGTTGGAAGAGCATGATAGGCGACTCGATGAACAGAGCAGAAGACTCTTTGAGCAGGATCGCATTAACACTGAAAAATAAAAAGCAGAAATCCAGTTGTTCATGCACAAGGCTGCTTCCCTCCAAGAGCAATTCAGGCACCTCCTCAACCATTGCGCCCACGCCGAAGAATCAATCTCCATTCTGAAATTCATGATGGAAAAGATAAACCCCATCGGCACCAGCTCCTCCAGTGTCAAACAAGAAGCTAAAGATGACCAGCCGGAGGAATCAACGGCTAGACACATTCAACACATCCTGATTGACTGAATGAACTACAAATGTACCTTTTTGTTATTCTCTTTTGTTAGAATCTATAGTTACTCCGTTATAAATAGTAGCAAAACTAGCAAGCTAAGGAACAAAGGGGTGCCTCTTTTTGTAAACCCTTTGTTTTCCTTCAGCGAGCGCACATTATGTACTAGAGGATTTGAAATCCCTGTCTTTTTTTCAATATAATGCATAGCAACTGAACCTTTCAAAAAAAAAAAAATGTTATTTTTTTGGTATTTTTCAAAAAAGAAAAGTGAAATATAAATAAATTTTGATCATTGAAATTTGAATTTCCAAAAAAAAATCTTGAGACATGCTATATAAGTAAAAGCATTGTTTTATGCTAGTGATATTGCTTTTTAATTAAAATTTTTGATTTTTAAAAATGCAATTAATAGTATAAGTTATGAGTGCATGGAAATGAAGGCAAAAAAGCTAGGACTACAGATATTGCTTTCTTTGTTTCTCATAATGGTGATTATGTTTATGTACACTTTTCAATAAGATAATGGAAAATTTTCGCTATTTAATTCAAAAAATTAATTGAAAATGGGTTATGACAATGTTGCACAACCATCAATTTGAAGTTGTTTAGTTATATGGAGGTGTAATGCTCACAAATTTGGGTTGATTTTAGTTACGAATATTTTGGTTATTCGCTTTTGTGTCAGGAGGTAACTCCTCAAATCAAATTGTGTCTTTGCATTAACATGGATCATAGATATATACATGGAGAGACTCTTGGTTTCATCTCGCAGTGTCTCTTTGTCTTCTAATTCTCTTTATTTTCTATTTACAATATTTGCATGGATTTACTTAATCCCAAAGATTAGGTGTCAACATTCACCCCCTTAATTTGAAGGGATGTTGGTGAGTCCAAGCATCATTCTGAATCTTTCAAACTTTTCTCTTCCGAGCGCTTTGGTGAAGATGTCTGCAATATGCTCATTTGTGGAAAAATGGTGTAGGTGGACTGTCTTGGCCTCAACATGATGTCGAATCAAATGGTATTTTGTATTGATGTGCTTCATTCGATCATGGAACTTTGGGTTCTTGGGCAAATTTATTGCAGAAGTGTTTTCAATCATGAGAGGAGTTGAATGCACTTGTTTTTCCTGCAAATCTTCTATAATTTTCCTTAGCCACACAATTTCCTTTGTTGCTTCAACTGTTGCCATATATTTTGCCTCATTTGTAGAATCTGGTGGAACTGATTGTTTGTGTGACCTCTAAGAGATGACTCTTGATCAAATATTCATAACATTACCTGAAGTAGATACCCCAGTTTCTTTATCTGCATCGAATTCTGAATCAAAGTATCTAGTCAAGTTGAAGTCTCCCACTTGTGTATATTTAAGTCCAAAGCCTTGAGTTCCCTTCAAGTACCTTAGAACACTTTTTGCAGCAGACCAATGACCCTCACAAGGATTTTTCATAAACTTGGAGAGGATTCCAACAAAAAATGAAATATCTGGACTGGTAGTAGTTAGGTAGTTGAGACTTCCTATGAGTTGTCTATACTTCATTGCATCCTCAAATTATTTTCCTTCAGTGGATGTGAGATTTAAGTTTTGTTTCATTGGAGTAGTCAAATGATTGCACTCAACCATGTCAAACCTATTCAACATATCTCTAATGAACTTTTTATGAGAGAGGAATATCAACTTTGGATGTTGAGTTACTTCAATTCCAAGATAGTAGTGAACATAGCCCAAGTATTTCATTTCATAACCTTTCCTCAATTCGTTCTTTATGGATGAAATGTAGCTCTCATTGTTCCTTCTCATCAAAATATCACCTACATACAACACAAGATATGCAACTTTTTTTCCAACTTTCTTGACAAACAAAGTTGCATCATGAAGATCATAATGTTTGAAGTTGAGTTTTAGAAGATGCTTAATTAACTTCTCATACCAGACTCGGGGAGATTGCTTGAGGCCATACAAATATTTTACAAGATTGCATATTTTATGCTCTTGACCCTTCACAACAAATCCTTCTAGTTGGGACATAAAAACATTCTCTTTCAGATATCCATTTAAGAAAGTAGTTTTTACATCCATTTGATGGACTTCCAACAGTTATGTGTTGCCAAGGCAAAGAGTATCTACATGGTAGCCCATTTTTTTGTGGGGGAAAAATTATCCTCATAGTCGACCCCTTCCTTCTGTGCATAACTGTTTTCCACAAACTTGACTTTATGCTTGTCAAGTGAGCCGTCTGCTTTATACTTGTTTTTGAAGACCCACTTGCAGCCAATTGGTTTGGTTCCTAATGGAAGATCAACCCGATTCCAGCTGCCATTATTTATCAAAGTATCATATTAATTTTGCATCGCTTCTTTCCATTCATCATGAGAAGCAACTTCTTTGAAGGAAATTGGTTCAAAATCTGTAGAAAAGTTCAGTTAACAATCATAAGAAACATCCATATCAACAGGTGAATCAGAATCATCTACATCACCTTCATTTTTTCTGGTTGAGCTTCTTGTTCCTGTCTTTCTGACCTCATCAGGACGAACACTTTAAAGTGTCTTTGTCAACCATTTAGGAGGACCTTTCTGAGATGGCCTAGGCTGCTCAGTTGATTGAGATGGGGAAAAATCAAGATTTAGTCTCCCAATTCTGTCACTCACATAACTCAAAGTGTCATAAGTGGTTGGAGCTTCATGTGGGGGAGAGAGTGTTTCAAAAGAAGATTCCACATATTGATCCAGTATAGGAATCCCCCTTTCAAGATGTGGAATCTGATTATCAAACCCTTGAAAAGATTTTATGTCATGCTCTGGACCTGCAAGAAGATACCAGAATACCAAATATGCGAGAAATATACCTAGAACACAGAACAATAAGAAATAACAGCATGTATTTTATTATTTAGAAAGGAAAGTTATGTTCACTTGCCTCTTCGAGGGGGCAACCTCCAATAGAGCTAGGCTCAATTATAAAATAAGACACGATGCTCCTCGAGGGGAGTCTCTATCCTTTATATAGGATTCATACATGCAATACCATGGGGTCAATACCATGGTTCATTATACCATTTATCTAATACCATGGCCCATTTGCAACTAACTATGGTCCCTTCTTTAAATGTGGGTCAACTACTTACAATTATTAATATGGGCTTTATTGACTCTTTACTTAACTATAACTATGACTCGACCCTATTACATAAATAAGGGGGTTAGGGTCGGACTCTAACATGCCCTCCCCCTTAAAAATAGCCTTGTCCTTAAGGCTGAAGCTGTGGAAATTGCTGAAGGATAGTGGCTGGTTCCCAGGTTGCATCTTCTGGAGAGGTGTCTTTCCACTTGACGAGGACTTCCTTGATCATGCGGCCGTGCAGGTGCCATTCTCGCATGTGAAGAACTTGTTTAGGTTGGAGCTAGATTGAACCTTCTTCATCCAATTCTGGTAGACTGGTTTGAATTCGGCAATGGTTCCCAGTCACTTTCTTGAGGCATGAGACATTGAAGACTAGATGGATATTTGCGATGGGTGGAAAAGCTAACTTGTAGGCTACTTCTCCGATGCGTTAAAGTACTTGATACAGTTCGTAAAATTTTGGAGATAATTTCTGACAACCATTGCCTTTGAGTGATGTTTGCTTATATGGCTGCAGCCTCAAAAATACCTAATCCCCTTCTTGAAATTTGCATTCTGAACGATTTTGATCTGCCTATTGCTTCATGCAGTTTTGAGCTTGATGGAGATTCTCTCTGAGGTGGGCCAGCCTGGTTGTGCAGTTCTATAGGAGTTGATCCACTGCTTGTACCTTCGAGCATCCCTGGATATAAGAAGTAGGTGAAGGAGGGAGTTGACCATAAACTGCTTCATATGGAGTCATTTTGGTGGGGGCATGATAGTTAGTGTTATACCACCATTCAACTAGAGGTGACCACTATACCCATAGATGTTGATTTTCTAAAGTGAAACACCTAAGGTAGGTCTCTAGACATTTGTTGACTGCTTCAGTTTGACCATCAGTTTGGGGATGAAAGGAAGTGCTGAGTTGTAGTTGCGTACCTTGTAGCCTGAAGAGTCCTTGCCAAAAGTTACTGGTGAAGATAGGGTCACGATCAGACACAATGGAAGTGGGCATGCAATGCAATTTGAAGATCTGGTCCATGAAAGATTGAGCCACCAAAGTTGGTGTAAAAGGGTGGGGTAGGGTGCAAAAATGAGCATACCTAGAAAGTCTATCCACAACCACCATGATGTCTGACTTATTGCCTGACTTCGGAAGACCCGTAATGAAGTCCATAGAAACCTTCGTCCATATTGAGGCTAGGATGGGCAATGGTTGTAATGTACCTGGGGATTTGACTGTTTCTCCTTTGTGGCACTGACATACGTTGCACTCAGCTACAAAAGTAAGAATTTCCTTTTTCATGCGTCCAAAAGAATGAACGTCAAGTGCGAGCATAAGTCTTCTGAAAGCCTGAATGGCCTGCAGTGGAAGATGACTGCAACTCCACCAAAATGTGACTTTTGAGGGTGGATGTTGGTGATATCACGACTCTATCCTTGTAGTGAAGAATCTCATCCTGCCAAGAGTAGCCTGTTGTGGAATTTGGATCTGCCTGCAATTTATTAATGAGTTGGGAGAGCAAAGGATGTGAAAACCATTCCTTGCAAGCCTCTTCAATCCATTCTAGAATGAGAAGGGAGATTGCAAGCAGGGTGCTTTCCTCCTCAAATTGGTGTGATAACGCATCTCTTATGAAATTTTCGCGCCCTTTCTTGTAAATTATCTCATAATCATATCCCAACATTTTGGTAAGCCATTTATTTTTTTGTGGCGAGGATAGGCATTGCTCCAAAAAATATTTAAGGCTTTGATGGTTTGTGCGGATTTGGAAACACCACCCCAATAAGTATGGTCGCCATGTATCAACTGCATGTAAGATGGCCATCATCTCCTTCTCATAGGTAGATTGTCCCAGATTTGTCCCACTTAGTTGTTGGCTAGTGAAGGCCAAGGGTTGACCTTCCTGCATTAAGATCGCCCCAATACCCGTACCTGAAGCATCACGTTCAATCACAAAAGATTTGGTGAAGTCGGGTAGTGCTAATACGGGAGTGGAACACATGGCATGTTTGAGAGCTGTAAATACCTGTTGCACTTCATCATTCCAAAGGAATGAATTTTTCTTGAGAAGGTGAGTGAGGGGTCTAGCAATGTGACCATAATTGTAGACAAATTTGTGATGGTAGCCCGTGAGACCCAAAAATCCTCTCAAGCTCTTCAAGCTCTTTGGTTGAGGCCAATCCTGCATTGTTTGGATCTTTTTGGGGTCCACCCTGACACCTTCACGCCCCACAATGTGGCCCAAATACTCAACTTCTTCCATTCCAAAAGAGCACTTGGACATATTGACAAATAATTTATGCTTCCGATGTAGTTGCAAGAGCAGATCTACATGCTAAAGATGTGTGGCCTAGGTGCGGCTGTAGATGAGGATGTCATCAAAGAAAACAAGGACAAATTTTCTGAGATATGGTTTGAGCAGGTGGTTCATGAGGCTCTAAAAAGTGGATGGGGCATTACAAAGACCAAATGGCATGACCAGGAATTCATAATGGCCTTCATGAGTTCGGAAAGCAAACTTTGGAATGTCTACTTCTTTCATGCGAATTTGGTGATAGCCCAAGCGAAGGACGAGCTTAGTAAAGAATTGAGCCCCCTTTAGTTCATCCAGTAAATCATCGACAATCGGGATGGGAAATTTATCTTTGACCATCAACTTGTTGAGGGCCCTGAAGTCTGGACACATATGCCATTCACCATCTTTCTTGAGCACCATGACCACAGGTGATGAATAAGGACTAATGCTAGGATGAATGATGCCTGCTTCCAGGAGTTCCTTGATGATTTTTTCAATTTCATTCTTTTGGGCAAACGGATATCTAGATGGGCGCACATTTGGTGGCTGGGCCCCTAGGACCAAAGTAATGCTATGATCATGTTCCCCTCTTGAGGGTCGAATCTCATGAGGCTTGTCAAACACTGGCAAATGGTTGTTTAAGATCTGTTGCATCTCAAGATGAATATGAAGAGAAGTGGGTTCGAAGGCCTGGATGGCATTAAATTGGGCTATAACTCCATGGTGGCCTTTTTTTTAATAGTTTTTCCATCCTATGCGAGCTAATGATAGAGGGAGCACCCGCCTGGAGTCCACAAAGGGTATGTGTGTGGTTGTTCTACTTAAAGCTCACGTATAACTCCTGGAAATCCATTGTGATTGGGTCGAGTGTGTGGAGCCATTCAACACCCAAGACAATGTCACACCCTCCCATGTGTATGGAAAACATGTGGGTCTTTAACTAATAATCTGTTGGGTTGTGTTATATTCTTTCCACATAGTTAACAGGGGGTTTGAGGGGTACCCGTAACCCCACTTTATGGGGTCCGGGGCAGCACCCTGGAAAATTTTGGTTTTGGACC